>PVKH010012255.1:0-17364 GCA_004027955.1 Chaetophractus vellerosus | reverse complement strand
CTTCTTATAACTATCATTTTCTTTCACAAAATCTAGCACCCTACTTATTCTTCTCTGCACGTTTTTCAACTTAGTATACTCTAGAGAGCTCGCCACATCAGGACATAGAGATGGTCCTCCCTCTTTCACAGTTGTAGACCCTCTACTGTGAAAATACTCATTCCTCTGGTATAACCTATTGGACATCATTCAGCTTCTGAAAAATTATTTAAACCCTTTTGAAAAGCCTGTAGTTTCTCCTCTTTATTTCCAATATCAATAACTGGTCCTGTTTTGCCTAAAACCCTAAAAGATCTAAAAGACACCAAGAGCAAAATCCCTTAGTAAGATCCTAAGTTCCTTGTGCTCTTTTTCTCCTTTGCATGTCCCAGGACTTTCTCCCCACTGCTCACTGCAGACAGTATTTGGATTTGATGATAAGGGTCAAGAGAAAAAGCACTGTGAGATTCTGCAGGTTATAAACCATAACCATTGCCATTCAGCATTTCTCAAAATCTAAAGATTAGTAGGAAGAGACAGAAAGAAATAGGTCATGTGCTCCTACAGGTTTCAGCATTTCTTGTAGGAGCCTCAAATCCAAGCTTTGACTCTGATTCTAGAGTGCATCACAGGAAGGATGGACAAACTTCCTGGGACTATGTGGATTTCAAATAGATTTTCTTTTGCAGGCCTCAAAAGAAATCAGCAATCGCTCAGCTGCTTCAGTAATCCAAATCAGAAAAGAGAGTGGTTAGTAGCTTGCAGAAACAAACCCAATCTGACTGCAGATTTCAGCAACCATGAAAGAAATTATTTTCTTCACACATATGTATAATGTAGTAGGTGAAGAGCTGAAAAGGAAATGAGTTGGCACAAGGTACCCGGTTAGTCTCAATTGTGATTCAGCAAAGGCTCCCTGGGTGTAGATTATTTCCACCTACAAGATAAATTTCCCATAACTTGGCATGGCGACCTTCTGGGACAACGCAAAGTCAGAGCCTACATTAGAAGAAACAGTTCTCCCACTGCTGCTGCCTAAATTCCTTTAGCCTTTCAAGAGCCCTTCTTGTAGCCCTCCTGCAATGCCATCTCATTTTCCTCCACTCTGCATCACTCAGGGCTGGCACATAGTAGGCACTCAGTAAAGATGTGTTGACTGCTGAATGAGGGCTCTTACATTCTGCTCTTTACTTCTATGTAGCCTCCTTTTCTGGGTTATAAACCTTGAACAGTGCTAACGACTTGGTGTGTGCTCCTTCTGCCACATTCCAGACACTTGGGAGCTCTTGGCTGTGGCGATGACCTGGGTCTTCTCCTTCAAAGTATTCTCAGGAAAGTATCCTTGGCCGATCTGAAATTAGCTAACATTAGATGTGAGAGCTTGTTAGAGACCTCAGTTAAGTAGTAGAAGCGTAGGTCCATGGAAAAGTTATGGGATATTTGAAGCTTTGGATTAGTCCATCAATGGTCCATGGATTAGTCCACCAATGGCCCCAAACCCTTCTTTTTACTGCAGATCTCTTATTATTACTTTTTAAGTTACAAACTGCTTTTATTCTTGGTACACGCTGGTGTTGTCTCCCTGAGCTATCCAGTAATATGCTCTTCCTAGTCCCCAGCACTGATGCTAGTCTTGAGTCCAGCATGGCATAATTTTAGAGACTTTTGTCGCCATCTTACATGCCATGGCTACCAGGTACTGTTGCCAAGGTTATGTAGTGCTCAGCTCAGCGGGGTCACATCCTAGACTAAGTGAATGGTAAGCCCTGGAGTAATACAATGTGCAGCTGTACAACCTTAAACCAAGACCCTGCTCCCAACTATCCATCCCCCAATCCATTCTCCAGCACCATTGCTTCCCTGACTCAGCACCTCCTCTCCCTATTCTGGGGAAATGCACAGTTCAAAACTTCTTTCCTTAGCCAAGACCAAAATGGGGTGAGATCACATGAAGTTGCAAATACCAAGATAGCAGATTTAAAGCACCCTCACTCATTTATGTAACCCTTAGTGTGAATAAAGCTGTCAGATTTTCCCTGAAGGCAGATCTTGATACGGCTTAAAAGGCATCTAACATGCCCCACAAAGGGTTTCAGAATATTCATCAGAAGACAAACATTTATGAAAAGATGCAAATTCACCAATTTCTGTACAGCTTACCTAGTCCTTGGTGTTTGACATAGATGACAGCTAGAGTCCTCTGATAGGGCGACTTGAAATCCACATGTCTCCTGAAACACTGCTCGCAGTCTTTTTCTCTTTCTCCTGCTGTCCTTGACCTTCTGCATTCATTCAACGAATATTTGTTTGGCACCTGCCGAGGGGCAGGCTGAGGCTAGACCCCAATCATTTCCCTCTTTGATCTCGCAGTCTGGTCTCCCATACAAAACTACAAGTCCTGGCCTCGTAGTTCTAATCTCTGTAATTCCAAAGACATTTGGCCTCTCTGGACTGAGACACGGAAGTGTTTCTGGTTCATCAAATAAGAAGCTTTTGGGTGCATTTAGGTCATGGGATTCTACAATGTTATTGAGCGGAGCACACTGAAGGCATTATCTGAATACACAATAGATAATGGGCTTAGTGCATACAAAATGTATGCATAGCTGCCTTAAGGAGAAATTAAAGGTCTGGTAGAATGACGATGCTAATGGCACGATTGCAATAAGGGAAAAAGATCTGGATCTAAAATAATTCCGTAAGCTTTATGCTTCCTTTCAGCAACAAGTTTATTAGGTGAAAATTAATTTGGGCAACGAATTTACATATGTGCTCTTTTGCCTAAGAACCTGCAAAACCACAAATCATAGCTCAACTGGGGCTCAGGAAACCGGTCTTCTTTAGTTTGATGGGTTGTAATTGCCAAGAACAAGGTGAAGTTCATTCAATAAGGTAGCTTAGCTCTCCACCCAAAAGTCTATTTCCCACTGTGTTCCAAGGTAGTTTTAGGGAGTCTTATAAAAATATATGGAAAAGTGGGTCAAAAAGCAAGAGAAGGAAAAATGAAAGGATGATTTTGTGAGCCTAGAGTCAGCAAATAGTGCCCGATTTTCCTCAAACTCTTCTGCAAGAGTGTTGTTTCTTGCAACTTGCCATGTGCATCTTTTTTTTTTGGTTTTCCCAACTTCCACAATTTCCTTGCATTTTACATCTTTGAAATTGAGACTCCTTTGACAAAAGGTGGCATCTTTGACAAATGAAATATGTTGATCCAGCACCCTGAAACTAAAGTCATTCCTTGTTTACTATTTGTCATGTTTTTTCATTATTTCACATGTTCATTTTTTGCCTTTCTAATTAAAATAGTAACTTTCTGGAGGCAGAGAGAGTGCCTAGTATGTGCCAGGCATTTTACATATGCTATTTTATTTAGAATTCTTTTAATAACCCTGTCATAGACTGGTCCCCATTTTACAAGCGAGGACATTGAGGCTCAGGGAGGTGAAGGTACTTGCCTAAATTCCTATCACCAACTAGTCGTAGACTCAGGACCTAAGCCCAAATCCATGTGCTTCTCTCTAATGCCCTCTCTCTACTGTGCCGTCTTGCACCTGCTACATCAAGGTCACACAGATCAGGCCTTTCTAGTGCTTTTGGATTCCCCATAAACCCTCTTATTCTATGCACATAGTAGGTGCTCAATAAATTCATGTCGATTGTGAGCGTGTTTATATCACATGCCCTATTTTAGAGCAATCCAGTTAGTGTGGGAACACCCTTGGTTTCTAATTTCTCTCTTTCATTTTAGTTCAACCTGTTGAAATGGCTTGGGTGCTGTGGGTACTGCCAGGAACAGAAGAAAAAGCAAAGAGCCTCTTGAAGGGTAAATCAGGCCTTTCAACCCCCTGCTCTTTGCTGCAAGGGTCTTCTCAGTGATGAGCCCAGGGTTGTAGGAGTAACTCTCTGTGGAGGGGGTTCTATGTGGTTTTGACACGGGTGGGCTAGAATTTACCCTGGAAATCTTGACTAAAATGTTTTTGTGGGTCCAGAGCTGAGTTAGATTCACACCTAGGAAACTCTCTGAGGGTAAAGCCACAGCTTGGTTAAATCGGATGACTCACAAGTGTGAAGATTCATATTTTAGCACCTGGCAATCAGAAACAGAATTAAACCACTTAAAAATGAACACTGATGAAAACGCAGAACCTTTGCAAGGGCTCCAGGCCATGGCATACATTAGAATCTTAATTGCACCAGAGCAATGAATTACCATCTAGCCCATCCTTTTTTCATGTTATAGAAATATAAAGTGACAGTTCTAGGCTGGTGAGTAAGCCTTCGACCTTTGTCTTGGGGCCATGCTCCCCATTTGAAGAGATTTGACTTCAGGAGTCCCTCTGGAAAAGCAGGTTCATCTTGGTATTTATTGGATGTGCTTGGAACAGGGAAATTAGGAAGTCGTGAAAGCTGCAATATAGGTTTTCAAAAATATCCAAGCTTCAGAAACTTGCAGAGATGAGAAAAGATCACAGTAGCTTGTGCATGTGCATCTAAAATCCAATACCTTTCTGGTTTGAAAATTGCTTTTTGGTTTCTTCAGGAACAATTGTAATTGTATGGGGTAAGGGGGACGAAGAAAGGGGAAAGGTCCTCCTCCATATTGGCAGTGGGCTTTCCATAGCTTGTGTCACCAAAAAATAAAGGGAACTGTTGCCTCCACCTACCTCACCTCATTATCTGCCCTGGGAGAATTCTCAGAGTGCTCAGACTTTTGCTTTATTTTTAACATTTCTAACTTTCTGTCTGGAATTCTGCCAGAGTAGTGATCTACAGACATGAATGAAGTAATGAAAATAAGGGCATTTTGTGGCTGACTTGCAGGAGGAAATGTTGGTGATAGATATATGCTTGTAGTTAATCTAATTACCCTGCCCTCTTAAGTCAACCCATTGACCCTTTTAATTACCCTGTGCATCACAGATTAAAAAGAAAAACAAGCTATTTAGATTTTCCACCTTTTACAGATTTTCAGAACTTGTCTTTCCCCATATTTTGAGACATTGAACAGTAATTGACATTGAACAGTAATAACTGAAGATTGTACACTAACGGAAGATTATATTCTAGAAATCAAATGCCTAGCATCCACTTGACCAAGAGCCTCCAAGACTGGAGGAGTGGGTTTATGTATAAGGTGGTAGAGAATCTTGGTCCTTGGAGCCAGGAAAAAAAGAGAGAAATAAGAATTGGATCCCCATCAAACTTAATCATTTAGATCGCCATTTTCCGCCACAGGACCACAAGCTCTGAGAAGGGAATAATGTCCGGTTTTGTTCACCGTTACATCCCAGCACAGTGCCTCAGGTATGTCAGGGGCTTTATAAATACCTATTTAATAAGTGAGTGAGGGTTGGAATGTGCCTACCTTGTTCTCTGTAGTATCCTCAGAGCCTAGCATAGAACCTGGTGCAAGTAGATGCTCAAGAAATGATTATAGAGTTTGTCTAGCTGGAGCTTAAAATAGCAAGGTTTTATGAATTTCAGTAATTATTTATAGAATGTCTAAGTTAATTTTTTATTTTAGTGGTTCTTAGAATAAACAAGAGCCAAGGTCTTACTTTATGAATGATCCATCAGAAGGCACTACCCCCATAGGTGCTGCCATCTTGTCTAGGTTTCAAGGTGCCAACTCCTGATTTATTTACTCTAACTCATAACTCTCTATTAAGTATATTCAACAATGAAATCCATTCTTGTTCTGTTACAGGAATGAGGTGGGGGTGGGGGAGTCCAACTTATGGAGCCATTCTATAGAAATTAGAATATTTGATCATACCAAGAACACTGCCTTCTGGATGCAGGATAACAGAGAGTAAAGAACAATGGATCCAGAATCTGAAGGTTTTGGTTTTGGCACCTGCTTTGTTGAAAATCTTAGTAACTTGTTTAACTTCTTTGAGTCTTTTCCTAGTCAGTAACGGGATTCAAGCTGTGTGATAGACTATTCCCATTTTGCAAATGAGGACATTGGGACTCTGGGAAGTGAAGTATCTCCCTAAAGTCTCATTGCCAACTTAGTAGTAAAATCGGGACCTAAGCCCAAATCTGAGTCCCAAAAGGAACATCTTTTGAAGAAACCGCTTCAAGGAAATCATGTCCAGGATAGAAAAACAATTACAGCTAGGTGATAAATGTGTCTGATTGAAAATATACAGTTACTTGATGAATAAGAGTTTGCTCGTAATTCAGTTCTTAAAGATGAACTTCCAATTTTTTGTTGGATATCTTGGAAACTCAAATATAAGTATTTCTCATTTCATCGTCTAAAGGAACTTGTAGGCATAAATTCTATAAACTAATTTGATGCATAAGGAAATTTCTTTTTAGTCAAGGTTTTGTCCTCATTTTTCTCCCTTTTCTTCCTATTCCAGGCAAAATTATATTTGCCAGCCAATACCAGGGTTGTAAAGGAATCCTTTGTCTCCTCAGCCATTCAAAGTGTGGTACTTTGATCTAATTAAAACACGCCCTCAGTGTGCTATCAAAGAAATCCTAATCATTGCACATCAACTGCTACAGGAAACCACCATCTTGATGTTAGGAAAGAAACAGGAAGTACTGCTTATCTCTGGGACGCCAAGATTTCTGAACTTACTCTGCTGGGTTCATACTTTGATACCAGTGTTGTCAAATCATTTGCAGTATTTCCCAAAGCTTAACCTAGTTCTTCGTAATACTTCCAGCTTGAAGAGAATTTGCCAAAGAGGTCTCTTCCACTGCAAATGTTCACATGTCAGGAAAAAAAACAAAACAAAAAGGGACTTAATAAAACAATTCACATCAAATAGTAATTTGGTAGTGTTTTCAAATACTGCTAAAGACAAAGAGGAGAATTTAATGCTGGATATACAGTAGGACTCCACATATTACATATGTGCACACACAGAGAAAAAAAGGTGGAAAAGAAATTGTAACCATTGTTCTCTCTAGGTGATGTGTACGCATGCTGTATTCTGCTTATCTGTTACTTAAATTTTATCCAATGTACATGTATTAATTTTGTAATCATGAAAAGCTATAAAAAGAAATTTTCTTGAAAACTATATTTTAAATACCCTAGTCCTCTACAGACAGTCTGTGTTGAAAATTATAGTTTTGTATGGAAGGGAAGACAAAGACCGTCTGGTCCAAATACCATTGTTTCATAAAGGAAGAAGTCAAGGTTCAGAGAAGTAAAATGACTCGCCCATGGTCTGTGGGTGGAGGCGGCCAGGAGGTGGGGGTCCCTGGATTAGAAGCCCACAGCAGGGCATTCCATGTGGCGACTGCTGCAGAACTCCTTTACATAGACCTAACATGCCATAGCGTTTGTCCTCCAGATAAAATTGCTGTCAGATCTTCTCCAGGAGTTCCATGGAAAGAAAGTGCAACTTGTAAAAATGCCTGGTCAAACATCCAGTCCCACTTGACTTGAGTAATATATCCAATTACAAGAAAACAAACATCGTCACTCCTGGCAGTGGGTGAACTCAATCACATCACACGGAGTGGGCTGGTTTACAAGGCAGACCTGAGGCTCAGCACCTGCCCACTCAGAAGACGGCCTGATACATGAGCTGGGTGCTGAGAGATAACTCAGGCAATAAATCCAGGGAAGAAGGGTGATGACAAGATCTCTCCACTTCAATAAAGAGAGAAAACAGCTAGGACACTGTGAACGGGCGGCAAAGATGAAACACTGGTGATAACTTTGTGAGAGAAGTTTCTTTGATTCCCTTTTATAGATGAGAAAACTGACGTTGGGAGGTTAAATTATTTCCCCAAGATCTTAATTAGGAAATGGCAAAGGTAAAATCTGAACCCAAGTTTCCTACCATCCAGACTAGTGTTCTTTTCTATGTAATATTTGGGACTTCTTTCCTTTTTTTAAGATTTATTTACTTATTTATCCCCCCGCCCCCAATTGTTTTTGTGCTCGCTGTCTTCTCTATGTGTTCTTCTGTGTCTGCTTGTCTTCTTTTTAGGCAGCACCGGGAACCATTCCTGGGACCTTCCGGAATGGGAGACAGGCTGCCCAATCTCTTGTGCCACCCCAGCTCCCTGGTCTGCTGCATCTCTCATTGTCTCTCTTCTGTATCTCTTTTTGTTGCATCATCTTGCTGTGCCAGCTCTCTGCCCAGGCCAGCACTCTTGCGCGGGCCAGCTTGCCTTTCACCAGGAGGCCCCAGGAGTCAAACCCTGGACCTCCTATATGGTAGATGGGAGCCCAATCACTTGAGCCACATCCGCTTCCCTATTTGGGACTTCTTGATACTGAAATTATTATTCATCACTTAGAAATTCAAATTTAACTGGATGTCTTATATTTTATCTGGCAACCCTTGCAGGAATTCACATCTCAGATTCTGCTTCTAGGGAACCTGACCTAAGATGATATCCCATCCACATCAAATATATGAAAGGAACCAATTGTGGGAAATTGGAAGGATTTCATTAGAAATAGCTGAGCCCCTCTCGGTTGGAGGTGGAGTGGGCATACCCATCCCAGAATCCTTAGGACTGGGGAATGAACGATGGACTAGAGTGGACTTACAGTTACTCTACTGTAGACTTACTGTGACTCTAGCAATGGAAGAACTTTTGTCATTGATGTGGAGGCAGCAGCCACTGGAAGTTGTGGGGGAGGGGGAGGGAAGAGTAGGTGTGGTATGGAGGCATTTTCGGGACTTGGGAATTGTCCTGAATGATGTTGCAATGACGGATACAGGCCATTGCATGTCTTGTCATAACTTACAAAATTGTGTGGGAGAGAGTGTAAACTACAGTGTAAACTACAGTCCACATTTAGTGGCAATGCTTCAAGATGTGTTCATTAGTTGTGGCAGGTGTACCACACTAATGAAGGATGTTGTCGATGTGGGAAAGTATGGGATGGGTAGGGAGCGGGGCATATGGGAATCCCCTATATTTTTGTGTATGACATTTATGTAATCTAAGTATTTTTTTGGGGGTACATATCCCCCCCTTTCTGCTTCCTCTTGCTGTGTTCATTTCTCTGCATTCTTCTGTGTCTGCTCTGTCTCCCCCCGCTGCAGCGACGTGCTGAGCCAGGTCACCGCGCAGGCGGCTCTGCCCCGCTTGTGGGCGGGTCTACTTCTGTTCCCTGGTGGCTTTTTGCTCCATTGGCAGGTGGCTTTTGTTCCATTCGCAGGAGGCTCACCCTGCCCGTGGCGGCTTTGCCCAGCCCATGGCGGCTTTGCCTTCTCAGGCGGTCTCCCCGCTCAGAGAGGTCCCCAGGAACCGAACCCGGGGCCTCCCATGTGGTGTACCGGCGCCCTATCCATTGGGCTATACAGCCGTCCCCTAATCTAAGTATCTTTTTTAAAAAATTAAAAAGTATATTAAAAAAGAATAAGAACAAGAAAAAGAAATAGCTGTGTAATCTACCCGCCCCCCAGCCTCCCACAAGGCTTGAAGGGAGTGGGGTGCTATCTTCTGACACCAAGCTAGGGAGAGGGACTTTAACAGGACCACTCAGCGAGCTCTACATTGCATCCTTGCATCTGGGGCCACACTGGCCTGACTCAACTGAGAGCTCTAGGACAGCATTGGGCAGCAGGGCCGAGGGCGATGTTCAGGAAACCACTTCCCTCTCGTGGCAGCCAAGGCGTGTGGATTTCAGGGAGCAGATGAAGGACTCATGGAAGGAATGTGGACCTGTGATCATGTTTAAAGGTATCAGGCGCTGGAGAGTGGCCTGCTAGGGGCAGGGACCCCATCAGGTAATAGAGTGGTTAGGGACAGCGAGCCAAAGGGACAGCACAGCCTGGGAAAGAGGTTGGCAAACTTTCTCTGTAAAGGGCCAGATACTAAATATTTTAGTCTGTGCAGCCTGAATATTCAACTCTACTATGGTGGTACAAAAGCAGCCATAGGATATGTGTAAATGCATGGGTGTTCTAATAAAACTTTACTTACAAAAATGGGCAGTGGGTTGGATTTGGCCCACTGGCCAACTGTGCCAATCCCTGGGCTAGAAGAAAGTAGAAACAATCAGAGAAGTCTAGCAGGGAAATCTACAAAGACCCTATGAATTTGCCCATGAGAGGGTCCACTTTAATCTAACCATCTTATGTCCACATGGCAAATCATTTCTGTTTTCCCTTCATTTCCTTTTTTCCCCCTTTAGCTCCAGCTTTGGAAGAGTAAGAAACATATTAGTAAACTGAGGATGAGAGGGAAAAGAGAAGACTGAACTTTAATCAAATTTGGTGTTTTGATACTTATTTGGGACTTGACAATTTTGATTATTGAATAGTGATTCTGGAATTTTCTATTCAAATGAACGGAAAAGACTTGGGGCCAGGTCAAGTTTTCAGCCAGTGGTAAGGAAGAACATTTTCCACCGAATAAATTTTAAAGGGAAAGTGAGAGACAAAAATAAAGATGCTTTCTTATCATCTTTTATATATCCTACTTGTTCAAGGTAATTCTTACATTTGTATTTGTGAGTCCTTGTCGAGAATATAATCAGAAAAGTACCCAATGTTGGATGGCTACTTTTGAGAGAAAGTCAGTTTCAAATATCAACGAGACCCAGGGAGCACAAAGCTCTGATGGCTGCAGGCAAGTAAAAGCATCCCTGCCCTTTTCTCTGCTCCAATCACAGCAATGGGCTGAACGAAAGTCAGAAACAAGAGCTGGTGCGAGGGGCAAGTGGAGAGGAGAAAAGGGGAGGAGGACGACCACATTCCCATCCCTGGAGGCAGTAGTGGACTGGGGTAGGGGGTTAGAGATCTTACCTTCGAAAGAAGATTTGCTTTGTTAAATGTGAGACTTGATATTCTGCATTTTAATATTGGACTTAAGACTATTTTTGTGACTTAGAGTGACTTAACAGGGGAGCCTGCGTAGTTCAGTGGTTTAGTGCCTGCTTCCCATGTACCTGGTACCTCCTAAAAAAAAAATAATAGAAAAGACATGGGACTGCCTTACTTTTCACCCAGTGGTGAAGAAGGACTATCCCCATTGAGCAAGATTCAAGGGACATTGAGAGACCAAAACAACGTTGTTTCTATGATTATAACCCATGATCCCCATGTGTTTAACATACTGAATACACAGATAAGTGGCTTTGCTCTGGTGAAATGAGGAGGATTCTGGGAGCTCTGTCTGCTGGGTCTTTCCCTGGCTAGGCAACACCTCTCTCCCACCTGACTCCCTTCCCAAAACCTCCTAGGAAACCCAGGGCTCTAGGTTACACAGTTTGCCAACTGTTGCCGCACATCAAACTTTCCCTTAATTTGAAGGCCTTCAGAGAACAACTTAAGACTGACTAAAAATAAGGTGACAATTAATTACTTCTTGGCATTTTCCTTGGGAGGTGCCACAAATTGACATCAGAGCATATTCAAAGATGATGGTGTAGTGCAGGGGCCAGCAAGCCTTTTCTGTAAAAGGACAGATCCTAAGTATTTTAGACTTTGCAGGTCATACAGTCTCAGTGGCAACTACTCAGGTCTGCTGTTGTAACTCAAATTTTCAAAGTGGTTAAAATGGGAAATTTTGAGTTACATTACCAAAATAAAAATTTGATTAAAGGGGGTGGGGGATGCATCCATAGACAATATGGAGATGAATGGGTATGACTGTGTTCCAATAAAACTTTATTTACAAAAACAGGCAGTTAGCCCACCTTCTATAGTTTGCAGACCTCTGTTGTAGTGTGATGAAACATCCATTTCCTGTTTTTCCACAAAGAGCCACCATTTTTCCAGCAGAAACATCTCCAGCTCTATTTCCGGTGCGGGTGGCTCAGACTCCACTTCCTTCATCCTGGAATGCTCATGTGACCCAGCTCTGGCCAATCAGTGTATACGTTCTTCTGGCCCCTTTAAATGACTTAGGGGTCAGATATGCCTGTGGGATTCCCCTGGTACAAGAAGACATGTTCCCAGGAACACCTGAAGGGAGTGTAGATGTAGGACTCAGAAGGGAAGGAGGCCAAGAAAGGATGTGATGTCAAGCAAAGTCCCAGGAAAGGTAACTGTGGCTCGTTTCTGCACGGGAGCTCTGGGACAGTGTAGGTCCCACCTGAGGGGTGAGAGAGTTGGGGTATTTATACCTCCACACCTGTCAGTAATTAGTTAAAGTCTACTACCCTGGGAGGACTTAAATTCCTAGGTGCCTCTAGATCTCAGGGAAGCCCATCAGGCAAAGCTGGCTTCAGAGCCTGAAGGCAAAGAAGCACAGGTGCTGTTTCAGAAGTGAAAGCACACCAAGTAAAGGGATCTGAGGGGATTGGGTGGAAGACTGACAATGTCAGCTACCCTGCTGGGGAGAGAGTGGACAGAAGGAGAGCAAAGGCAAGGACATGAGGTCTGAGAACAGTTTTTGAGCCCCTAGGTTCAGCTATTCCTGAAAGTCTAATTTACTCCTGGACACGCTGCAGTTATATTGTATATTGGGGGGGGGTTGGGGAAACAATTTTGAGTTAAGTTTTCTATTACTTATGAGCAAAAGCATCTTAATTGATAGAGAACACAATTTAAACATCCTTTGCCATATCTTAGAGTGGGAAGAAAACAAACCTTGGGAAGCGATGGTATATTGGCCTCTGGACCTCATCTTGGGAATATCTCATCTTAACTGAGTTTTGTGCCTCCATTTCTATTCTTAATTCTAATAGCCCAATGGTAGAATTGCAGGGGTAGGACTCTTTCACACTCTTCTAAAAATCCAACTCCTGAGAATGAGGGAGGCCCTGAAAAGCCTGACCCCAGCTGGGGACTGACCCCAGGTGCAATCAAAGCCTTAATAAATAATGGAACACAAGTAGAAGGAAAGGAAAGAAATGTGGGAAATGTGATATCTCAGTTTTGAGGCCCGGTGGACCAAGCTGGCAGTCTTGGAAGGAAACAGATTAAGTGTGAGAAATCACTCATCCCTAATATATAGTCGTTTCATGGACTTAGCCATGGTGAGAAGCATTCAGCCTCAGTAAGTCACAGACAACAAAATGTGCAATTTTTGTTTCACTTCAGAGGATTTAGCCAATTGATTAAATGTAAAGAGAGGTAGCTTGGTGGGTAAAAGACTTAAGCTTTCACCTCAGGGAATCCTGGTTGAGCCCTCTAAGAGATGGAGTTCACATCTCAGTTCTGGGACTCTCATGGGTAATAGATCACATCAGGAAACCAGAATAAAGGATTTGGCAAGTGGGGACTAAGGCAGAGGGTGAGATCCGCTTCGGCAGAGAATTATGGGAATTCTCTCCCCCCATTCTCATTGTTAGGGAAATTCTTAAAGATCCAGTGAATACTTGGAGAACACTGGAAATCCAGCACTAGGTCTGCTTTGAATTCAACTCATATTTTGGGGGAAGCAAAGAACATGTGCTGAGAAATATTAGTTGTCCTTGATGGTCATGAAAATATCGTTCCTTCCTAACTCTATGTTCACTCTTCTTTTTCCTACATTGAAAGGGATTTACTTATCATCAGTATAGAAGATTAGGAAATCATTCAGAGAGTCACAACTGTCATTGTATACAGGGTTGGATTTACCAGTAGTCAGACTAAGCTTGGACAAGTGTAACTTTATGAAATTGCCAACATTCAAACATTTTGACCTAAAAAATGACAGTGTCATGTAGTTCAATATAAGTTGGATATTAGCAAAAGAGGGACATGAAAAAAAAAAAGAATTTTTCTTGTAATGTTTTGATGTTAGACCCTTTGAAAAATTATGGAAGTAGCCATCAAGAGAAAAATCATCATGCTGCATGTTTTTGTTTTCTGGTGCTTACTTTTTTTGTTTAGAATTGCCTTTATTTTGAGGTACGTGTTGTAGGTGGGGTATGGACAGCATAAATGTTTCAGGGCTTGAGTATATAAAGACCCATTTGAGCCCTGATTACATTCCTAGCATGAATCTCTGCAGGTCTTTTTTTTTTAAGGTTATTAATCTAAAGAGGTAAGTAAGGACGGTGACTCCACAACTCAGTAGCTGCGTACAAGATACTTGCTTAGATAAATAAGCCCTTAAAGCTTTAAGCCTCAATATCTCCTCTTTTGTAAAGTAAGATAAGAGTTATCTTGTATAGGGCCATTTTGAGAATTAATTGAGATAATCCATGTAAGGTATCTGAACATCCTAAGCACTACATAAATATTAGCTAGGACTATAAAATTACTATTATTATTATTAGGGCTGTTCTGGAAAAAACTGAAAAAGGCAGAGCCCAGTTTCCATTTTCAGAGTGTCTCCCAGCTTACCTTTTCCAGCCTTCCTCTCCAGCATTGGCAACATGGAAAGACCCCAAACTTGGAGTTGAAGATCTGGGTTCCAGTCTCTGCATTGCCTCTTCCCAATTATGTAACCTTAGACAAGTTACTTAATTGGTCTCTGAGTCTTAGTTTCTTTATAAAGTTGTCTAATACCCATCTGATGGGTTTCTGGTAGAGATTAAGTATGAAATTTCTACCACTGTGCCTGGTAGACGGTAAACAACAGATTGATACCTGTCCCAAGCTCTTTCTCTTCCACCCAATGGCCCTTTCCGGAAGCCTGGATGCTTAATGGTTCTTTCTTTCTTGTAAGGCTTGAACCAACCAGTCAAAACCTCAGGTCTCCAGATCCTGCTCTACTACCTTTCAATTTGATGGGGAAAAGCAGTAAAAGGTCTTAATGGCTTTTGTTTGATCGAGAGATGCTCTTTTTTTTTTTATCTCAGAGTAAAAATCAATGAACTCAAGTATCGACAGAGGCTGGACAGGTAAAGCAGGTGGCAGACACTGGGGATACAGCAGTGAATAAAACCGACAAAAATCCCTGCCCTCAGTGAACTTACCTCCACAAGGTTGGAGCTGCGTTTTGTCTTTCTAGCAGTAAACAAATACTATACACAGTTTGTGAGATGGTGACAATGATTAAGGATAAAGTGTGGAAGAGGGCACAGGAAGCCTGTGTGTGCGTATGTGTGAATGTTATGGAGATTTGCTAGAAAGAGGTGACTGACAATTTGGCTTTTGATTGAAGACTTGAAGGACAACAGCAAGCAAAGTGTGGAGGAAATATGTGGGGAGAGATACCATCTTCTTCTAAAGTCTTATTATATAATACAGAATCTACGGGACAAGATTTTCATGTGAAATTCAGAATTATTAAGTTTTCACTCCAAAGTCAAGCCCAAGGTTTATTCACCTTTGGTCATACTTCTGATACTACAGATGGGATTTAAAACTGGTACTGGGGAAACCATGTTAAGACTTTTCTGGCTCTGACATGATAACGTTGGCAGAAACATCCACTTCTACTTAATTACAGCTGAAAACATACTGGTGGGCTTTTTTGGGGGGGGAGGGCAGGATTCTTTTCTCTCAAAAATGTCCTAAGTTGTATCAAACCTTGTGGCAGTTGTTTCTCTACAACAGGGGCTCTTAACCAGGGGTCCGTGGAAAGACTTCAGGGGGTCCGTGAGCTTGGATTGAAAATTCAAAAAACATTATTCTCGTGGGGACGTGCTGGTATATTATTAAATAATAATTAAATTAAGATTTAATTATTCCTATTTGTTATTATTATTTAATAATATCCAGTATAGTGTAGACTTAGTAAGGGGTCCGTGGTTTTCACCTGACTGGCAAAGGGGTCCGTGGAACAAAAAAGGTTAAGAACCCCTGATCTACAATGACATGGTCCAGAGGCACAGTGAGTAGTGAGAGCTCAGTGACGACAGCTGCTAACATTTACCGTACAGTGTGCTGGGCTTTCTATGTGTTGCCTCATTTTACCCTCTTAACCACATGAGGAAACTGAGGAAAGAAAGGTTAAGTAACTTGCTCAAAGTCATGCAGTTTTTAAAGTAGAACAGATGGGATTTTGAATCTAGTTGTATGTTTAACCACATGTCAGTTGTTTTGAAACTTTAGTGATTAGAGTCGCCTGAAGAGCTTGTTAAACCCAAATTGCCAACTCTTGTCTCAAGGATTTGCATTCTCAGGTCCCGTTGATGATTCTGATCTGGAGACCACGCTTTGAGAACCAGTGTGTTACATTATGCTTTTTTCAAACTGGGAGGGATGAACTTTTCAGATAATAGGACAAAAGAAAAAACACCTATCCTTGAAAACGCACTTTCACTCTCTTTATTAATAAGAAACTCCAGAACCAGAGCGCTCGTGTTAAATTCCATTTATCAGCACTGAGCTCTTTTAGGAGCTCTCAATGACTGCATAAGACAATTGCACACATGATTTTTAAAGAAGAAAGAGTGACCAGGGGATTCTGGGAAACTTGGAGAGCCAAAGAAAGAGATCCCATCTCTGGCGAATAGTTAAAATAATGGCGCCCAGTGAGTCATGCCCACGTGGCTACTCCCCTTTGCAACATGATGCTGCCACTTCTTCCACCAAGAGGTGAAAGTGTTTCCTCTCCCCTGTGACTTTAAGCTGGCCTTATAAATTACTTTGACCAATAGAATGTGGCAGATGAACAGTTTTCGAGTTCTGGAGCCTAGGTCTTAAGAGACCTCTGGCTCTTACTCTCTTGGAACCTTGAGGTCACTAGGCTGAGGAAACCCAGTCCAGCTTACAGGAAAGTGAGAGCCACATGGTGGATAACTGAGGCACCGGACCCAACAGCCAGCAGTAGGAACCACAGACAAGTTTGCAGAGGAAGTGAACAAAAAAACTTGCTGGATTTTCCTTCCAAGTTATTGGCAGAATCTACCTACTCCAGCCCCACTCACCAGCAGGTAAGAAACTCTGGTTACAGATTCCAAACTCAACTGCTTGGTTGGCATTGGAAAGTCCCATCATTTCCTAAAGACAGATTTTATTATCAGCTGTCCCTAAACCCTAGCGTTCAATAGTTCCCTGTGTGCACTGAATGCCGCGAATTCAGGAGGTACTTGATATGACATTGACTACCACAGTATCACATGGAGTTATACCTTTTTCAGTCCTCTTGTAAGATGTCTGGTTAGATCAAGAATGATTACATTAGCTAACCACATTTTTGATTAGCACAAGATGAGCAGGCTTTACACGAGCACTTTGGCAGCCAACAGTGTCTAGGATTTAAGAACATTGTTTTGTTTTCATTGAATGTGTGTGTGTTAGTTACCTATTTATGGGATGTGAGGCTGGTTTTCTATTTGTATTTATAACAGGAAATATCCTTTTAAAAACGCAATTTCAAAACTATATTTACTTATGGAAGGAATTAAAAAATGATAGCTCAGAAAATAAACATATGTGCCAAAAGCTGTGAAAGTATTAAGCAAGATATGGCAAAATTCATGAAGTTAGTAT
Organism: Chaetophractus vellerosus; assembly: GCA_004027955.1. Classification (NCBI taxonomy): domain Eukaryota; kingdom Metazoa; phylum Chordata; class Mammalia; order Cingulata; family Chlamyphoridae; genus Chaetophractus; species Chaetophractus vellerosus. The sequence continues at coordinate 130 of PVKH010012255.1, read as the reverse complement.
GCAGATAACTGAGGTGCTAAGATGAGTGCCTCCGTGTTAGGCAACCTCACAGATGTTCAACCTCCATCATTCCCCTTTGCAACATGTGCCCAATGGTCCCGGGGCAACGGGCCTGGCTCCAAATTTGTTT
>PVKH010012254.1:0-17363 GCA_004027955.1 Chaetophractus vellerosus | reverse complement strand
CGAACCCGGGGCCTCCCATGTGGTGTACCAGCGCCCTATCCACTGGGTTACAGCCGGGCCCCAGTTTCTTTTTTTTGATGGGAAACAACTATCATATACTTTTGGATCTTCTGGACTTACTCTTTCTGTGTCTAATGCCTATATCATACTTTATCATACTTCACAAGATTTCACTTATTAGCATAAGCTTGTTGAACTTTCACATACTGAGTACACACATGTAGCTCTACTTGATGTATAATTAGGAGTGGAATTTTTAAATCATAGCGTTCCTTATAAACAATTTTACTAGATATTGTCAAAGATTTTGGAGGGATTGTAGTGATTTTAATTATACTATTTAAAGTAATATGCTTTAATATTTGGTAGTGTAACTTTCCTGGGAAAGGGGATATTACTCTTCTATTAGAAATATATTTTCTTGGTTATTCTTACATATTTACTCTTTGAAATAAACTTTTGTTAAATTGGCATTGGATTAAATTTGTGTGGAGGAGAAATGATATCCTTGTTTATTCATCCGTAAATTGTATTTGGAACTATCTAAAAATACTTTGTCAGGCCATGGATCCTGATTCCTTTTTTTGTTTGTTTGTTTGGTAGTTGTCGGTGTGCTGTTAGGAAAACATACTTAGGTAGAAAATAATGACTATACGGTAGAAAAGAATAACTTCTATTACGGTATTAGAAATGTACAGTAGGACCCAAAGGATGGTGGTTATTTAAGAAGATCTTAAAGAATCCAGTCAAAGGTATCCTTTAGCTTAGAATTTTAACAGGGCAGGATAGATGGTTAGAATTTGGGGAATGGAAGTTAGTAAAGGATAGAATATTTCTAAGAGAAGTTCCAGAGGAGCAAAAGCATTGAAGTGAAAAATATAGCCAGTCTGTGATAGCCAGTAATCCAGTGATGGGACTATATCTTTAGGTATCTGGTGATGATGTCATATGGTGGACAGTTAGGCATGGTTGACTGGGTGGGGGCAGAAGCTTCAAGTGATTCGTGAAGGAGTTTGAAAATTATTCTGTGGGCACTAGGAAGCCACAGATGCTTTTGAATATGAGAGTAAGGTGGCCAGAATACAGTTTTAGGAAGATAATTCTGGCATAAAAGTTGAGCATGGATAAGGGAAACCAGAATAAGTAAGGAGAGTCTGATAGTGTTGGTAAGCATCAGGCAAAAGGGAAGCAAGAGATAGTTCAGAAATAAAATTTACAGGGTTAAGTGTAAATTAGAAGCGAGATGTTTGATGCAAAGCAAAGAGCATGGCCTTTAGAATTAGACAATTTAGGTTTGAATGTTGACTCTGCATTTACTTAAATTACTTTAAGTCACCTAAGGGAAAAGTTTTCTCTTGTAAGATGTTAATTTATTCTGTGAACATTTTCAAGCATTGGAAGAATAAAAGTGAATGATAAATCTGTTCTCTACAAGTTTGGTCTAGTCTGAGGAGAGAGGCTGGATTAGCAGGTTTTGGCAACATTGTGTATACCCCTACCTCATGCACTGAATCAGACTCCCTGGGGAGTAGAACCAAAGAATCTGCATTTTTTACAAGCTACCCAAGTAGGTCTGTTATAGACAAAAGTTTTTGAATCAGCCCACTTAGGTCTTGAAACCTGGCTTTTCCCCTCCATTTTAAAAACAATTTATTAAAGTATATCATTCATACATGAATATGCATAACACCATACAGGGCTCACGTACATCACCCCATCATAAATATCTTGCATTGTTGTGAAATAGTTATAACAAATTATGAAAAAACATGGTCAAAGTATTGCTACTAACTATAGTCCATATCTTACATTTGGTTTAGTTACCCCCAACCCACCCTATTTTTTTTTCATAAACCATATAATTTATCTAACGTGTACAATCATTGACATTTGGTATAATCACTGAGTTGTACATTCATCACTTCGGTTAATATTTTAGAGCATTTTCATTACTCCAAAAACAAAACCACTATCATACCCATATGTTAATGCTGCCAATTACAGACCCTTTGATGTATTTTCACCATTTCTGTTCATTTACAAACAACCTTTTACCAATTATGTACATATTAAACCTCAGCTCTCCATTCTCTAACCACATTCTATTCTCTGGTGACTTATATTCTAGCTATTAAGTCCATGAGTTCGCTCATTATATTTAGTCCATAATAGCAAAATAATTATATGCAGTTTATTCTTTTTCTACTGTCAACCTGTAGGATACTGGGTGGGTTTCTTAATTTCTGGGATTTGATTTCTTTATATATGATAAATGGAATGAATTATAAGACTTCAGTTCTTCCCCCACTGAGAAAATACTCCCAATTGTATACAAATGAGCTAAGAATTTACAGCGATTACTAGTTGTGCTTTAAGCTTCAGAATTTGCTTTTTGTTAAGAGTTAAGGTTTGATAGACATATTAAATGGTAGGTTTAAGAAATAATAAATTGCTGCAATATATTGGGATTCTATTATGTGCCAGGCATTGCTCTACATACATTTGATACATTATCTCTAATATTTGCAATAACCCAGCAGGGTAGGCGGGTATTATCTCCAACTTATAGATAGATACCTGAGGTCAGAGGTCTTGCCCAAGGCTGCCACTCCAGGAGATAGTGGACAATGCACAAATATACAAATACTTGTACATAACATAGAAGCTCAGAATAGAGAGTTTATTTAAAAGCTAAACTGCAGTAGGTATCTGACGGGAAAAGAGGCATGTGCTCAGGCAGTTTTCATATATTTTCACGTGTTTTCGGTCCTTTTGGAGGGAGGGAAGAGAAATGGAAAGCACTAAGCTCTGTGGATGAAAATAGGAAGCATGGCTCTGCCAGCTGAAAGCACTCAGGCCACAAGGCCTGCCTAGCCAGCTTCCACACATCCTGCCAACAGCAGGAGGGTAATTTGTCTATTGATACGTTTTTGGATCTTCACACACATTACAGAAAATGAATTTGCTTTTATCTTATAGTAAATTTTAGTCAAATGTTTTACTAAAAAATACATGTATTTTTGAAAGTTTATCCAGTTTATATAAAAAAGAATTGAGTGAAGTGTTTTATATTTTAGGTTAAAAATCTGTAAGAACCCGATTTTAGAATTCACCAGCTCGTCAGAAGTTTGGCGAAATATGGTATGTTTCCATTTTACTTTTTAGAATTCATATTGCATGTATATCTTAATGTCATGGCTTGTCTCCCTGGGGTGTGAATGTTAGGATAATGATAAATGTATTTGGTTGGCCACCATTTTCAAAGCATTGTGCTAGATGCTGATGAAGGATGCACACTAGAATAAAATTTTAATATATTCCCCACTCTCAAAGAACTTAGGTCTAGTGGGGGAGCAAAGAGCTACATCATTAACAATGCTACCATGTCAACTGTATGAGGGACCTAAGTTGGGTGTTGAAAGAATTTAGAAAATCATTGTGCTAGGAAAAGTAAAATAATGTGATAAGTGAAGATTGGGGGCTGGGGACACAGGTTTGACCATCAGAATGTAAGTATTTATAATGCCTTGTATTTGCCAAGCTCTTATTCTGTCCTAGGCAATGTTCTGAGTACTTTAGATATTATTTCATTCATCCTCATGACAGCCCCCTGAAATAGGTACCACTCTTACCTTAATTCTTCCTATGAGGAAACTCAGGTTCAGAGAGTTTAAGTAACTTGCCCAAGATTTCCCTCCTAGTAAGTCACCAAACTGGGACTTGAATCCACGCAGCCTGGCTCTGAAACCTGTCTTGTATGTTATTGAACCATGGACCTTATAAAGGAGGAACAAGAGAAGAGAGGTCTTGACTCAGTAAATTTCAAAATACACATAGCTATTTAATAATAATTGACTTCTTAATTAATTAAAGGTATTTTTGACTTCTTATTTTTGTGTTTACAAGTTGGAAAGTTAGATTTATATAATATTTGCATTTTCTGAAGCCACATATACTATGTCTCATGAGAACCAGGGATGTCTACATCATGACCACACTGTTCATTTCATGGGCTTTGTTACCTCTTTCCCACATGACCTCAAGAATGAACTAGGTTCTTGTTCGAGACATGAGGTTGTCTGTAGCTATGATAAGAAAAATCAGTGAATTTGAGTTATTTGTTCCAGGGATTTTAAACATTTATTGGAATCCTCGTTAAGATTACTTATATATAATCAGGCCATCCCCCTTCATCTGGATTTGAAGAGCTATTCAAAGGCTGCTGATATATGGACTCAGGCATTGATGTTTTAACCATTCTCTTGGACTTTCCCCATACATTGCTGTTAATGAGTTCTGGGTCCATGCTAGTAGACAACTCTGCTTGTCTCTGGCTAGCTTGACGGTGTTACCTGCAAAGGATTTTTCTTTCGTACTCCTCACTTTATCATTTTTCCTTAGTTTTCTTTTCACTTTTGGCCTGGATATATAGCTTAAGGGGGCGATCATGATGGGATAAACTAGTTGTATGAAGTGAACAATGATACTGGGGTATTTCAACATGTATGGTGTCTCTGCCAAAGCTATCATATGATTAAGACGCCTGATAAATTTGAACCATGACAATCAGGGACATTCTGCTATTTTCGAGTAAGGGCATAAATGATACTAGGAGGATATGTTTTCTTATTTTGCCGTGTACTTCCAGGAAATTGAGTCTTAGTTTTTAGCTGAGAAAGAGTAGAGCATTTGTTCATACGGTGTCCAAGGGAGTTTGACCAATGTTAGACCACCCTAGGCGTCATTGTATACATATGTGTGTGAACGTATATGTGTATAACTTTTCCATTAGATATTTTCCTGTAAGATTGTCCTTTTTAAACCATTTTGGGTTCTTAATCCACATTCTAAATCTTCTCTCATTTACGTATATTTAAATCATGAAACTCTGCATAGCAAAACTAAAGGAAACCGGAAAAACTCCACACTGTGTTTTAGTCCTAGCTCCAGCATTAATTCTAAAATCTTGGGCAAGTCAGTTAATCACTCTGAGGCTTAAAAAAATTTTTTTTAAATTCCTAATCTGCCCTGATTAGGTGGAACCAAAGTTATTATGAGAATCAAATGCGATAATGTTTACTAAAATGCTTTGTAAACTTTAACACTCCATAAAAGTATAAGGGGTTAGCAACAGTGAATTGGGTTTATAATAGTAACAAAATGTTCTAACTAAAGGTTTGTTTAATTTATTAGAGTTATTAAGCCTACGCTCAGATCAAGTTAGCAGCTAGACTGGTGTGACAACCTGTTTTTAATCTGTGACTCAAAGCTGTGATCACCCTGATGTCACCGAATGGCCACAGCTTGTAAAAGGTAATTTTGAACATTATTTTACAGCCTTTATAAGGTTGTCGTCGTAAAGTAATAGATGTGCTGTAAAACTGAAGAAAATGTATAGTTGGCAGGAGTACTGCTAAGAATAGTGGGCCTAAGAGTTGACCTACTCCATTTAATATCCTTAAATTTTTTTGTGCTTTTCCCCCCCTTTGAAAATACCAGTAGCCACTACCAAAGACCTATCTGTATGAATAAACAGTTGTGCTTCTCAAAAATTTTCAAGTTTTTAATAAACTTTTTATTCTGAGCATTATAAAAAAAGATGTGAAAAGTTTCTTAATTTTTAAATTTTAAATGTGCCATTTATGTGATGAAAGTCTTAACACGTCTCTAGAAGTTTTACAACTTTAATAAAACTAGTATACTTTTCTCTCCTAGAGAGTTACAGTGGAGGTAAAAGGAATAGCTTGCAGGATGGAGAAGCTGCACCCAGTATTATTGGAAGTGAGCCACCATTTGAATTTGCTAGTTCATGCTGCAGTATTCAGAATAGTGGGTGTTTGTGATCACATTTTCGGTACTATATCAAGGCTTAAAACTGAGACTGTTGCAGGATTTATTTTTTCATTTTCTAATGTTACTTGCTTATTGTTACAGTTTCAAAAATTGTTTTCTGATTTGTTATACTGACAAACATTAGGTTATCCTAAGTCAGTATTCCCCCCCACCCCCTTGATTGTATGTTCTGAATTTGGCAAAATTACAAGCACGTACTGGATTCTTTAAAAATTCCAGTCACTTGGCAATAAAGCCTTTAAGGGACAGTATAAACTTTGAGAACTATTGCCAGATGCTAGATATTTCGTGGTTTTGAGAGTTTGAATCTTAACTTTAATAAGGTAGTTTTTGGTAACTCTTACTTAGAATATTAATTTGAAGGCATGTACTGTAAGCAGAATGACTTAGACATTTGTTCAGACTTGTACTATTACTATTGCAAAAAAAAGTGTTTTTACTTATTGTGTATATTCACTTTTTCTCTTAATTGAAAATGAACTTGAATAGAAAGTGACCTGTGCTATATGTAAATGACCAAGGACAGGTCTATTTTATAGTTATAATATCTCAATCCTTTCTTACACTGTGTCTTTTTTCTCGACCACGTGTTCTTAACCTTTTTTGGTCCACGGACTCCTTTGCCAGTCAGTTGAAAACCACAGAACCCTTACTAAGTCCACACTATACTGTGTGTTATTTAATAAATATAGTACACCCGCACCAACATGTCCCCACAAGAATAATGTTTTTTTTTTTTTTTAATTTAAATTCAAGCTCACGGATCTCTTGTTAAGAACCCCTGTTCTACACTGAATTGGTTTGACTTTTATTGGTGTTTAGCAGCTCACTTTAATATGTGTTAATATTATATAATCAATATATTTACCAACAATTTGGTGATATTTTGATACTGTTCACGTTTTCTCTTGTTTAGGGAACAGAAATCAGAAAATAGTATTTACTTACTATTTAACCTGTGTCCCATTGCAGAATCTCAAAATTTTGCTATGGTGTCATATTATGCTTCTAAGACTTGGATTTGTTTTCCTTCTTGCCTTGTCTTTTTGCAATATTTTTTAAATTTCCTTGTTGTGTCCTCATTTTTTCCCCTCTTTCTCTTTTCCTGTTAATTTGGACAGTTTTGCTGCCTACATGTTTGAAAGCTTTCTAATCTGCCTCTCTTCCCTTAGTGCCAGGAGGTTTATTTTTTGTTTGTTTGTTTTACAAGCCTGCTCTGCCTTCTTACTATATGACATTTGATGCTGGAGGGTCGAATTTACAAAAATGAGTCAGCTGGTACATGGGATTATCATCAGTTTTTAACTCTTCTGTCTGGGAGATATCTACAAGTCGGAAGCAATCTTGGGGTACTTACCCACAAGGCTGGTGGAGACCAGATATGTCACAGAGGTGATTTGCTTGTTCCCTGGGGAGAGGATGGAGTAAAATTTTTGCCTTCCTGTCACTGCCAAGTCACTGCCACCTCCAGCATGCCTCAGTTTTTAGTTCTTATATAATTTTGTACAAAATTGAAATTTAAATACACAATAAAGAAGATCTAAACTATATTATTGAGCTGGAGTCTTTCTTTTTTCTTTTTTACTTACATCTTGCCCTCAGAATTTGAAGAAACTCTTAAACCTTGCAGTGAGAGGCAATTTTGAAAGTCTGATAAAGAAGTGAGCTTTTTAAAGCTAAGAAATGTGGAAAATTGATTTTTCTCCCATATGTTTCTGTTTTTAAGATTTCTTTTTTTGCTAAATTTGTTTAGAATTTGAAGTCTTAAAGTCAGTGATGAATTCAGAAAGTCCTTTCCATGCCACTTTGAAATTTAGCTATTTTAAGGACTTAATATTAGAAATAAGCATTATTGTCAACTCATTAATATGCATTGAAGGATGATAGAGTACAGAAATGTATTTTTTTAGCAGTGTGGTAGGGATAGGAAAATTTGATCCATATCCCTAAAATGGAAATGAAAGGCTTCTTAGTATCTTAGAATTTTGAATGCTTCTACATAAGATAGGAACACTCAGAAATAATAGAAAATGACTGGCATGCAGGGTAGTATACTTTGACAGGTAATATCTTCTGCCCAGTGTGTTTTCAGAGAAAGGTAATTAATTTCACTGTTGAATTAAGATAATTATGATCAGAATGGTAAAACTTTTAAGTGTCTCAAAATTTTGTCAAGGCAGTTAATTAGATTTGAGTTTGAATTATATGGAGCAGAGGTTAGTGAAGTTTTTCTTAAAGAGCCAGGTAAAAATTGTTTAGATTCTGTGGGCCATCAGTCTGTGTCACAGCTCCTCAGCTCTTCTTTTGTAACATGAAAGCAGCCATTGAATATATGTAAATAAATTGTAGTGGCTGTGTTTCAGTAAAACTTTATTTATACAAACAGGCAGCCAGCCCAGGCCTCAGTTTTCCAATCCAGGGTATAGTTTGCCAATTCCTGATCTAAAGTTTGGGATATGAATACCAATAAGTCCTTATATTATTGTGGATAAGCAGAATTTGGCTATAGAAAGTTTCAGTTTCAGTTAGGTTTTTTTGTTTTGTTTTGTTTTGTTTTTTTTAGTTAGGTGCTTTTATTATAAATATTTGAGTTTGTGAATAATTGTTTTATCATACTGATTTATATGTTGATACCTTAATATAGTGTTTAGAGTTTCCTTTTCCATGAAAAAATTTGCAGAATTTTTTATTAGTCCGGTCCTTACAAAAAATATGTTGTATGGCAATCTGATCTATTTTTCTGTTTATTGCAACCTGTAAGTAAACATAAGCACTCTTTAACTTTAGTTTGTGCGTAAATCTTGATTTCAGTTATGTTTTCTAAAATAACATGTCTACCTGTTTTGGAATATGCAATATTATGTTTAACTTTTTACAATTGCATTTTACAGATCACCAGGAGAACCTCAGTCTGACGACATTGAAGCTAGCCGAATGTAAGTGTAATTTGGTTGAGCCTGTGGTGCCTTTTATGCTCCCCTAGACTGCTTTAAATATAACGCATTATTTTAAATGTAAGGAATGGTAGGCTCTTGAGGATTTTTATATTTTAGACTGGAAATGAGGAAGGTATGACTTGATAGAAAGGGTTAGGTCATGGACAGTCTTGCATACATGTAAAAGGCTTTGGCCTATGTCTTGTAGTATTTGGGAACCAGTAAATAATTTGTAAGTAGGGGAGCAGTAGAAACCTTGCTAGGCATTTTTAATAACTTTGTCAGCAGAGAAACAAGACAGAAGAGAAATGTGTTGTGGTAGAGTGACAAGGACTACAGTAGTTAATCAGAGAGAGCCTCAAAAAGGGCAGTGGTATAATAGGAATTGAAGACATATTTTTCTAGAATAAAGACAAATATTTATAAAGTAAGTTAAACTTCAGTGCTTGACTGTGAGGGCTTAAGAAGGTTAAAATAGGAGAGGTAGTAAATATTGAAGCAGGATTTTCAAGGCAGTAAGGGTTCGAATGAAGAATATAGGATTGAACTTGAATGAAATTATCGTCATCTTCTGAAACTAGAAGGAGGTAGACTTGGATATGTAATATTAAATATGTTTGTAGCAGAGAATAATGGGGGAGAATCAGTGTCTCTTGTGCCATAGCCATCACTTTTCCCAGTAAATTACTTTGTCTTTTGCGCTGCTGCTTCTGAATTGTTTTGCATGAAGCACTTGTCTCTTTGAGTTGTTACCGAGTGCTTATTGAAAAAAGGGTTCCATTGTCAAGTAAATTTAGGAAATGTAGACTTAACAAATTTCTACTGAAAATACTGAAAATCTTTTAAACTAGAGGTATACATCATGAATCTCCAAGAAAGGGCTCTAAAATGTAGTATTTCTCAAACTTAGGTGACCATGGAACTCTTCAAGAAACACCTTTTTTAAAATATTAGAACCACCCAGGGAGCTTGGAAAAACATCCAGTGTCCAAGCCCCATGACCAGGGAATCTAAAGTAATTGGTCTGAGCAGTACTTTTAAAAGTTTGTTTTTATGAATTTATTTATATTTTTATTAGTGAGTTTACAATCACGCGTAACATACAGGATTCCCATAGATTGCCTCACCACCAACACCCTGCATTGTTGTGAATCATTTATTACAAATGATGAATGAACATCATCAAAATATCACTGTCAGCTATAGTCCATATCTTACCTTTGGTGCATTTTTCCCACAAACCACCCAATTATTAACACCGGGTATTAGTATTGCATATTTGTTATAGATCATGAGAGAAGGTTCTCATTGTATTGTTTACCACAGTCTGTTATCTACCACAGGGTTCACTGTGTTATACAGTCCCATGCCTTGTACACTTTGGATAGATGCAACAAGGCATGGGATTGTACAAGAAATGTTTTTAAATAAATGTTCTATGGAACATAGGGGTTGGGGAGGGGATTTGAGAATGAGTATGAAAGTGTAGAAAGCTTTCGAAGTGTCTCATGCTACTGAGTGGTCAGCTAAGGTTACAGACTTTAAGAAACTCATAGTTTGAAGACTTTTCTCAAGTAACTAGAAGGTGATGGATGGTAATTCAGGGTTGGATATTAGCAGAGCAGATGGGACAGAATGTGAGTAGGTTATTAAAGTCTTTTCTGATAGGTCAAAGACATAGCTCAGTATAAGTGAAACTTAAACTCTCATATGAGTAGATGAAAATAATCAGAGGCTGGGTGTTTAATATGCCTAAGGTAGACAAAGGAGTGATTGGTTGAAATAGAGAGGAGGTATTGGTCCCTCAAGTTGAGAAAGTCAGATATTTTGGGGCTAAGTTGTTGGGATAGATCATGCACACAAACAATGAAGTCATAACTGAGGGTAGAGTGGAGCTTTTGGTACAAGGCATAATTTACCAGCACAGAGAGGAAAGGCAGAAGATGCTCAGCTTGATAACATGAGCTTAAAGTAGAAGTTGCTTTTTTTGCAGCGGGGGTTGGGGAAGGGGGGGGAGTGGTAGAGGGGAGTGTTTAATATAAGGTATTAGAAGAATATAGGGGCATTTAAGTATAGGAATCTGAAACCCTCACATTAAAGAGCTGCAGGATAACCAATGCCCTTGCTTCAGTTAAAGGTAAACAGTTGAGGGACCATTATATAAAGCAGTTGAAGATGTGGATAACCTATTTCATAAGGGGTTTTTAGAGATCCTGGTAGAATAAGTTAGGAGAATGAATCAAGTTTAATGAATAAAAAAGGATAGATGAAGCTTGTGTTGTAGTAAAACACAAGGATGACAAGAATGTGAGGCATGATAGGATACTTCTCTTAAGATTCCAAATAGGGTAAAGAAGAAATTACAAGAGAAATTAGAAAATATTTAGAGATAAATGAAAATAATGTATTAAAATTTTTTATGCCTCACAGCTTTAGTAAGAGTAAACAGTGTGATATGGATTTTTCTTTCTGGAACTTGACTTTAAACAACAAAAATGGAAAATTAAAACGAGTTATTAAATTTAAAAAACCTTTTTAGGATGCAGAGAAGGCAGTGCTCAGAGGGAAATTTATAGCTATGAACATCTGTATTTGAGAGGAAGAACTATCAGAAATCAATAATATAACTTTACACCTTGAGGAACTAGAAAATGAAGTAGAGGAAGAAAGTAATTATCAAAGCAGAGATAAATAGAGAATAGAAAAACAATTGAGAGAATCAACAACAACAAAAAATTGTTTTTTGGGGGAAAAAAACAAAAATGATAAAATTGGCAAACCTTTTAACTAGACTGACAAAGAAAAATGCAACAACACATGTAGCTAAAATCAGGAATGAAAATGGTGGCATTGCTACTGATCTTACAGACTGAAAAGACATTATAAGAGGATGCTGTGTACAATTGTATGCCAACAAATTTGATAATCTAGAAGAAATGGAAAAACTTCCTAGATAAGCACAAATTACCAAAATTGGCTCAAGGAGAAATAGAAAACCTCAGCAGACCTATAACAAGTACAGAGATGGACAGAATAAAAAATCTTCCACCAAAGAAAATTCCAGTATCAGGTGGCTTCTGTTTCAAATTAATTAAGTTGCATTTTAAATTTGGGTCTGGATGGAGTTCAGGTGTGACACAATGGGAAACTGAGACCATAATGCATAAGAAAATATAGTTTGTTCCAGGTCCCAGAAAGAGATGCAGTGGGGGGTGGGGTCGAAGGGAAGTACAGTTAGCGTGGGTGGTTTGCAAGCAGAGCAAAAAGGACCTGTGGGCTTGTGCCTTTATTGTGATTCTTGGGTAGAGGTTAGATTTCCCATGGGAGTCAAAGATTAGTTAGTTTAAGACAAATGTGCATGAAAGGGGGAAAAGATTGGGAGTGTGGTGGGGATGTTAGCTTATAATTTGGGACCACCTGTTGGTTCTGGGTGAAACATGTGGGGTGGTATAGATGGTGTGGATGGTAGATGCAGATGTGGGTTTTAGCTCTCGGGAGTCTAGGCCCCAAGGGTGGAAGATGTTTTTATTAAGTAGCACAAAGGTCAGTATTGATGCAAGTGGCTTAGCCAAAGTAAGATGGATGCTGAAGTAGCATGCAGAAAGTTTTGATAGTTATGACAGTTTCATTAGTGAATTCTCTCAGACCATTGAAAGAATAATTAGCATCAGTCCTTCTCCTCTAACTCTTCCAAAGAATTCAAGAGGAGGAAACACTTCCTAATTCATTTTTCGAGGCCACCATTACCCTGATATCAAGGCCTGATAAAGACATCACAAGAAAAGAAAATTATAAACCAATATCCCTTACAAATATAGATCCAAATATCTTTAACAAAGTACTAGCAAACCAAATCCAACAGCACATTAAATGATTTTATACACCATCACCATTGGGATTTATCTCAGGAATGCAAGGATGGTTAAACATGAAAAAATCAATCATTGTAATACATCACATAATTAGAGTGAAGGGGGTACGGGACAAACAGGATTATCTCAAAAGATTGAGAAAGGGCTTTTGTCAAATTGCAGCACCCTTTCTTGGCAAAAAAAGCACTCAGAAAACTTGGAATAGAAGGGAACTTTCTCAACATGATAAAGGCCATTTATGAAAAAGATAGAGCAAACCTCAGTCAGTGATGAAAGACTGAAAATTTTCCCCCTAAGTTCAAGCACTAGACGAGGATGCTTGCTTTCATTACACTGTTCAGTACTGTACTACCATAGTGAAAAGTTCTTTGCAGAACAATTAGGCAAGAAATAGAAACAAAAAGTATCCAAATTGGAAAGGAAGGAACAATGACTAGTCTCTGTTTGCAGATGACATGATTTCATATCGATAACACCAAGGAATATTACAAGAAAACTGCTAAAGCTAATAAAGGAATTAATCAAAGCGGCAGGGTACAAGATCAACATGCAAAAGTCAGTGGTGTTTCTATTCATTAGCAATGAACAACCCACAGAGGAAGTTAAGATAATTTCATTTACAAAAGCATTTAAAGGAATAAAATACCTAAGAATAAATTTAGGAATATGAAAGACTTGTATGCTGAAAACTACAAAACACTGCTTCAAGAAATTAAAGGAGACCTAAATAAAGTGGCAGGACACTCCATCTTCATGGATTGGAAGACTTTATAATATAAAGGTATCAGTAATACCCAAAACAGTCTGTTGATTCAGTGCAGTCTCTATTACTGTTTTAATTTGTCAAAGGGCTGCCAATGCAAAGTACCAGAAATGGGTTGGCTTTTTATAATGGAAAATTTGTTTAGGGAAAAGCTTACAGTTCCAAGGTTGTGAATGTCCAAATCAAGGCACGATCAGAGATGCTTTCTCACCAAAGTCGCCTACTGGTGATCCTTGCATCTTGCCATGTGGTGAAGATCTCTGCTGAGATCTCTGCCTTTCCCTTCAGAATCTGCCATCTCCTGAAGCTAAGCTGTGGACACCTGGCATAGGGCTTGTCTCTTTCCAGGCCTCCTCTCTCATTTTCTTTTCTCTGTTTCAACTGCTCCAATTTCTTCCTGAGTTCAGCTGCAAGCTATCAGACATATGGCTCATCTCTCCCTGGGCGTTAGCTCTTTGAGCCTCTTGGGAGCTTCTCTCCTTGCATCCCAGCTGTGGGCAGAATTGGAGACCTTTCTCTTACATTGCAGGATCAAATATGGCAGCTTCCTTTATCTCTCTGTCTCTCTGTTCCTCCATTTATATCAGACCCAGCAAGAGGGCAAGGACTCCACCAAAAGGGTCTTACACACACAGGTATGGATTAGTTCAAAATCATAATCTTTCTCTTTTTGGGATTTATAAAAGAATTTCAAACTGTCACACCTACCAATATTCCAGCAATCTTTTTTGCAGAAATAGAAAACTAATCCTCCAATTCATACAGAACTGCATTGGGCCCTGAGTAGCCCAAGACATTTTGAAAAATAAGAACAAAATTGGAGGACTCACACTTATTGATTTTAAAATGTATGACAAGGCTCTGTAATCAAAACTGTGTTACTGGCATAAAGATAGAAAAATAGACTGATGGAATAGAATTGAATATCCAGAAATGTACCCACACATCTATGGCCAGTTGATTTTCTATAAGGATGTCAAGTACTAAAAATGGATCAAGGATCTAACCATAAAACTAAAACCATAAAATCCTTAGAAGATAGCAGATGGGCAAATCTTCATGACCTGGAATTCAGCAGTAGATTTTTAGATATGACACCAAAAGCACAAGAAACAAAAGAAATAATAAATTCAGTTTCATCAAAATTAAAAAACATTTGTGTATCAAAGGATATTAACAAGAAAGTGAGAAGAGAGCCTACAGAATGAGGGAAATAGTTGCATAACATGTGTCTGATAAGGGCTTAATATCCAGAATATATGGAGAACACAACAACAAAACACAACCCGGTTTAGAAATGGGCAAAAGACTTGACCAAACATTTTTCCAAAGAGGATTGGCCAACAGACATATGAAACGATGCTCAACATCATTATGCATTAGGGAAATACAAATCAAAACCACATAAGTTATCACTTCATGCCCAAGAGGATGGCTGTTATTTTAAAAATGGGAAATAAGTGTTTGAGGGGATGTGGGAAAATTGGAACCTAGTGCATTGTTGGTAGGAATGTAAAATTGAGTAGCCTCTGTGGAAAGCAATGGAGTAGTATCAAAAAGTTGAAAATAGAATATCCATATGACCTGGAAATTCCACTTCTGGGTATATACCCAAAGAAAGTGAAAACAGGGACTCATTCAGATACATGTACACCACTGTTGATAGCAGCATTCATTGTAGCCAAAAGGTAGGCACAACCTGTGTCTATGAACAAACGAATGAGTTAACAAAATGTAGTACATGCATACAAAGGGATATTATTCAGCTATTGGAAGAAATGCAGTTCTGAGACATGCTGAAAAATGGGTGAACCTTGAAAACATTTTGCTAATTGAAATAAGCAGGGCACATAAGGACACATTGTATCATGTCACTTTGATAGCTAGAAATGGCAAAGTTTGCAGAGGTTTCCAGAGTATGGGGAGAGGAAGGAAGTGGAATTTTTGCTTTGGGTGGGTATAGAATGTTTTAAAATAAAAAATAGTGAAAAAGCAATTTCTTGTGGGTATTAGTAATGTTTTAGGGGCCGGCTGGATAGCCCAGTGGATAGGGCGCCGGCATGCCACATGGGAGGCCCCGGGTTCGGTTCCCGGGGACCTCTCCTAGCGCATAACCGCCTTGAGAGTGGCAAGCCGCCATGGGCAGGCCGGGGCCGCCGTGGGTGGGGCGGGAAGGGAAGCTGCCACGGACAGGGCAAGGCCGCCACGGGCAGGGCAGGTCGCCCGCAAGTGGAGCGCAGCCAGCCACCCGCGAACTGAGAGCCGGCCGTGGATGAAGGCGGGGGCCGCCCACGGGCGGGGAGGGCCGCGCCTGCACGGTGGCCAGTCTCGGCGCGTCGCCGCGGCAGGGGGGAGGGGAGATATGTAATAAAATAAATAAATCTTAAAAATAATAATAATAATAATGTTTTATACCTATGAATAAGAATTCCAGGTGTAATTCTGGTGTTATGTACTGCTTGAAATAAGTGGGGTATCATATTGTTTGAATTGATTGGGTTATGTTATGGGAATTTGACCTACCACGATGTCTAGGCAAGGCCATCTAAGGCATTAGTCATTATTGCTATGGCAACCTAGTGCTAATCCTTCCCGTTTGCCACTATTTCTTGCAGTTCTGTACCTGTAGAAACATAACCAAGTAGCAGTCTAGCAAGGATTGTAGGTACAGGTTTTTTCGTACTGTAATCTTGCAAGACCTGATTTACAAAATAATTTACGAAAGTTTCTTAATTTTACTTGAGGATTGACTAGGGTGTCTCATTCTTGATAGTTACCTATTGTAGCATGATGTTTGAAGTTTTGCTATGTAGCCAGCAGGATTTGCTGATAATTTGAATATGTGAGACAATAGAGAAATCAAGGATAACTTCCAATAATAATTTATATATACCTAAAGAACATGCCTTTTTGTTCTTAGTAATTCTTGTTGCCTGTTTCCTTTGGAGGAGGAAGCATGTTAAAAATTATCAGCTGTAAAGGGTACCATTTTATAGTTTGGCCTAGAAATAGGGCTAATACTATAACTCCGATTTTTAAATTATATATATGTGTGTGTGTGCATTCTACTTGTTTTTTGTTAAAATTTATTTATACATTTGTACATACTGTGGCAGTACCATCTTTTTATATTTTAGACTCTTTAATTTTTTGTAATGATTTCAAAACAATTCTCTAACTTCAGTTAGTTCATGGTAACTATATTCCCTGTCCGTATCCTTAACACTTAGACTGTATTTTTAGGTATATAACTGATACAGTAAATGAAGCAAGGGTAAATGCTTCAAGTGGTTTATGTTTCAGTATTTAGCAAGACCATTTAAATAAATGCTTAGTTTTTTTCTAAATGTTGGAATGCCCCAGTCCTCTGACCATTTTTATCTTTTCTCTCTAGGTAAGAGGTTTACCATCTATTCCTTGACAACTGTAATATTTTCATTTCCAACTCGATTTATCCTCCAAGCTATAGACACATACATACAACAGTTGGAGGTCTCACATCTCAAACTTAACAAGTCCAAAAAAGAGCTTTTGTTTTTCATCCTCTCAAATCGTTTCCTATTATCTTTTGCCATTTCAGTCAGTAGCAACTCTTTTTTTCTTTTTCCCAGTTCAACCAAAATCCTTGATTTTTCTTTGTTTCACATACTCAGATTATCAGCAAATCCTGTTGGCTCCATCTTTATTTATTTATTTATTTTTTATTCAAAGATTTAATTATTTTATTACATATCTCTCCCCCGCTGCGGCGACGCGCCGAGACTGGTCACTGCGCAGGCGCGGCTTTCCCCGCTTGTGGGCGGCTTCTGCTTCCATTCACGGCTGGCTCTTAGTTCGCGGGTGGCTGACTGCGCTCCATTCACGGGCGACCTGCCCTGCCCGTGGCGGCTTTTGCCCTGTCCGTGGCAGCTTTTTGCCCTGCCCACGGCGGCTCTGGCC
>PVKH010012253.1:0-17360 GCA_004027955.1 Chaetophractus vellerosus | reverse complement strand
ACAGAAGAGTTTACAAACATAATACTTCTCTTTTTTTGGGGGGGGGGCAGGGAGGTTCACAAAAATAATCTCAAACTGCCACAGGTAAGCAGACTGGAATAGCAAAAAATGTCTTTAAAAAGAAGAATGAAGTTGGAAGACTCTCACTTCCTGACTTTAAAGCATATTACTTAGCTACAGAGGTAAAAACAGCATGGTACTAGCATAAAGAGAGACAAATTGACCAATGGAACTGAATCAAGAACTCAGAAACAGACCATCACATCTACCGTCAAGTGATTACTGACAAGGCTGTTAAGCCCACCTAGCTGGGCCAGAACAGTCTGTTCAACAAATGGTGCCGGGCAAACTGGATTACCATATCCAAAAGAAAGAAAAAGGAACCCTATTTCACACTCTATTCATAAATTAACTCAAAATGTATCAAAGACCTAAATATAAAAGTGACAATCATAAAACTTCTAGAAAAAAAATGTAGTAAAACAACTTCAAGATCTTGTGGTAGGAGGTTGTTTCTTAAGCCTTATACCTAAAGCAGGAACAACAAAAGAAAAAATAGATAAAGGGGACCTCCTCAAAATTAAACACTTCTGTTCCTCAAAGGATTTTGTCAAAAGGGTGAAAAGGCAGCCGATTCATTGGGAGAAAATATTTGGAAATCACATGTCAGATAAGAGTTTACTACCCAGATATATAATGAGATCACACAACTCAACAATAAAAAGACATATTACAATTAAAAAATGGGCAAAAGACTTGAAAAGACAATTGCCCAAAGGAGAAATACGAATGATATAGAAACACCTGAAAAAATGTTCAACATCACTAGCGATTAGGGAAATGCAATTCAAAGTACAATGGCCACTGGAGGTTCTGTGGGCAGGGAGAAGGAGATTCAGGTGTAATACAGGGGCATATTTGGGACTTGGGACTTGGGACTTGTCCTGAATAACATTGTAACAACAGATACAGGCCGTTATAAATCGTGCTATAACCTACAGAATTGGGTGGGAGAGAGTATAAACTACAATGTAAACTTCAATCCATTCTTAGTGGCAATGCTCCAAAATGTGTTCATCAATTGCAATGAATGTACCTCACTAATGAAGGATGTTGTTAATGTTTGAAAACTTGGGAGGTGTGGGAAGTGGGGCATATGGGAATTCCCTATATTTTTTATGTGACATTTGTATAATCTAAGTAGCTTTAAAAAAAATAAAAAATAAATAAAATTTTAAAAAGAAGAAAACACAGCTATGTGATTATACTGAATACCATTGATTGCACACTTTGGATGGATTTATGCTTTACTAATATGTTTCAATAAAATCGATTTGTTAAAAACATAGTTGTATAAACAGAAAATAATTACAATGAGATATCACTTCATACCTATTTGATTGGCTACTATTTAAAAACTGGAAAACTGTCAATTTTGGAGAGGATGCAGAGAGATAGGAAAGCTTGTTCACTGTTGGTGGGAATGTAGAATGGTACAGCCACTGTGGGGGACTGTTTGGTAGTTCCTAAAGAAGTTGAACATAGACTTGCCAAGTTACCTGATGATACCATTGCTGAGTATTGTGGCAGTTTGATATTGTTTATGAATTCCAAAAATAGATATTGGATTATGTTTGTAATCTGGTCTCTATCTCCAGGCATATTAGATTATATTGGATTCAGAGGTTTCAATTTTACTTGATTAAATAATGATTAAGGCTTTGATTGGGCCCACGTCAGTAGGACTCTTGGTGGGCGGGGACTCAAAGGAAAAAAACCACATGGCAGAGCAGAGAGTGGAGTTTTGAGCTGGAGCCCCAGGAAGTAAACACACAGGAGAAGAACACATAGGAATAGAGATGGCTCCATAGATACAGCAGAGGCCCTGGGAAGAGAGATGAGCTTATTAGCCTAAAGCTACAGCTGAGTCCCGACAGAAATGAGTCCTGGAGAGAGAGACAAGCCTTATACCAACCTATAGCTGAGATTGGAAGGAGCTGAGACCATGGAGCCTTAAGCAGAAGAAGAAGGCAGCCTGGACCCTTGCAGACATCACCCACCATTTTGTGCCAAAACATGGCCAATGACTTTTGGTGAGAAAGTACCTCTTATGGTAATTTGAGTTGGACTCTTTAGGGCCTTGTGACTGTAAGCTTCTACCCAAAAATAAATACCCTTTATGAAAGCCAACAGATTTCTGGTATTTTGCATCAGCACCGCTTTGGTTGACTAACACAGGTATATACCAAGAACAACAGAGCAGTGAAATGGATAGGTACCTGCACACCAATGTTTGTAGTGGCATTATTGATGATTGACAAAAGTTGGAAACAACCCAGGTGTCCATCAACCAATGAATGGATAACAAAGTGAGGTGTATATACAAGATGGAATATTATGAAGTGATTAGAAGAAATGAAATTGTGAAGCATATGACAACATGGATGAACCTGGAGGACATTATATTGAGTGAAACAAGCCAGACACAAAAGGATAAATACTGTATATTTGTCCTATTATGGACTAAATACATTATGTAAATTCGTGGAATTAGAAATTAGAATACAGATCAGCAGAAAATAGAATGAGGGTAGAGAATAGAAAGCTGATGGTTAATTTGTGCAGAACTGGCTAAAAGGTTGTTTGTAAATCTTTGGAAATGAATGAAAATGGTAAGAGTTCATCATGGTGTTTGTAACTAACAGAGCTATTATGTGGGTATGACAGTGGTTGAAAGGGAAAGCCTAAGGACATTTATATTACTAGAAGGGAAGCTAAAAAATGCAACAAGGGACTGTCATAACATAGTGAAACTTCATGTAAAATATGAATATGGGTGATAATGCATATATAAGACTGTTTTTAAAAAATATAAATACAAATAAACTACAGAGAAGAAAACAGAATAGCAGATATGTATGGTAGGGAAAGGACAGAGAGATTGGGAGTTCATGAGTTTTGTTTGTTTGGTTATTTATTTGTTTTGTTTTTTATTTTTTAGTATTATTATTACTGGAATAATGAAAATGCTCTAAAAATGATTGACGTGATGAATGCAAAATTACATGATTATTCTGAATACTATTGATTATACACTTCGGAAAAATTTATGCTTTATTAACATGTATCAATAAAATTGACTTGTTAAAAAAATGAAGTTTATTATATGGAAAAAGTATAGTTAATTGTATACTAAATTGTGAAAGACTGGAAGATTTTTATTTAAGATTAGGAACAGGGCAATAATTATTCCTCTTACTTCCCCTAGTCAGTGTACAGGAGGTACTAGCTAGCTCAATAAGGCAAGAAAAAAATAAGACATACATTTTGGAAAGGAAGAAGTAATGCTATAAAGAGAGTATACTTTGTTATCAGAAAATGCAGAAAATCTTAGCTCTATTCTAACTAATCTAACAAAACTTTAAAAATTACTAGTTCTATAAACCTCTCTAACAAGGTTTCAGGCTACCAGATCAATATGCAAAAATCAATAATACTCATGTGTACCCAGGAGAAATGATTGAAAATGAAATTTGAAATATAACCCATTTATAATAGGAATATAAAAGACTTCAATAAAAAGGATAACTGAATAGCAAGAAAACATAAAAAGATACTCAATAATCTGGGTAACAAGAGATTAGAGCCCACATGAGAAGCAAAACTGCAAATGTCTGATAATAGTAAGTATTATTGAATAAATAGCATTAGTAGGAAAGTCAACCAAAATGATTATTTTGGAAAATAGTTTGTTATCTAAGACACCTAAACATGTGCCTCCCAATCCTAGGTATATAATTTATAGAAACCTTGCATTTGTATGTCAGGAGACATTTGTAACATTAAAATAGTCCAACATTAGCAACTTAAGTGTGACTCCAAAATAAAATAGATAAATAAGTCATGCTCTAGTCATATAATAGAATGTTCTAGAACAATAATTATCAATGAATTGGAGCTATAACCACCAACACTTAATCAGGTAAATAAATTAGAGGACAAGAATTAAGCAAAACGAGAGCACATACCATATAACTATATTTATATAAAGCCCCAAATCCAGCTACTTAATATAATATATTGTATATGTATACATAGGTGATAGAGGTATAAAATAAACCAAGGGAATGATCATCACAAAAGTCAAAGAATCAATTAACCCTTTTAGGGAGGAAGGGTAAAGCAACACAAACAGGGCTCACAAGCTAAATTACTGACAATTACTATTTCCAAACTAGAGTAATGGTTAAATAGATATTTACTTTATCAGTAGTATTTTCAAAAACATGTTTACTATTTTAATTCTCCTATATGTATATTTCCAAATACAAGTTTTTAATAGGAGAAAAATATCAGTTGATATCAATTTAATTTCAAGTTCTGTTTAAACATATAATGGTTTTGTTGACCAAATGAAATAGTTAGTAAATTGGCTCTCCTTTCATGGTATATGTGAATATAAATAGCAGTTAGAAATTTTAAAATATTTTAAAAAACAAATTAAATATTGGCTGCCTCTAAAACTCTGGGTCTTTCTGCCTAAGTATCCTTGTTGAATTGCAGTGTTAAATAAGAATGAATGTGTGCCATCTCCAACTAGCACAGCTCACATGCCTCTATTGGGGAAAAGGTGTTGTTTCTATGCAAGGATAAAGGCAAAGCACCCTTTATATAGTCCCCTATACACTCATACATCTCTCATCAATATAATAGAAATTTCCCATCCAGAAGAAGAAAACCATCCAAAGGCTACCTATTTCACTATTAGAAGGAGGAATGTTGTCTTAAGGACCGCTAAGTCAGAAGAAACAATACTAGGTTCAAGACATCTTATTCACACAGCTAGCGTTTTAATTCTACAATCATTTATTGGGCACCTGCTAGGTCTATTCCTTGTGTAATGTCAAGCATAGCAGGAAGAACATGGCATGTTCCCTGCATCAATAATCTCACAGGCTTTTCAAAGATAAAGTATCTTAAAGATAATGCAACCTCTTATAAATACCATAACTGATATAAGTACACCATGCAGTGTTACCAGTGAAGGGAAAGTAAAAAGACTGTATTCGGAAATGGCATCATGAGCCAATCCAAAGGGGATGCATTTGGAATCTCCCAAGTGGATAAATACAGCATTTTTATAAAATGATGATATATCTTATCGGAAAAATGACCAAGACGTTTAAAAATATTTTAATAATATTAAGATCATAATATCAAAGGCAGCAGAAACTCAATATCATTTTTATATTCTTTTTCAGTTATCAACTCTCAAATGTGTTTCATCCTGAGAAATGGAAACTTTCCATTCACCCATTCACTCAACATACACTGAGTCCCATCTGTGTGCTTCAGCTGTAGCAATGACAAAAACATGGCTCCCGATGAGCTTCATGGAGCTTGCGGACCAGTAGTCATATTTCCATATATTTTATTGACGTTTCCCCTAATTTTGTGTTCTTATTTTCACCCTCACACACCATTTACATCTTCTCATTTGGAGAAAAATCCATCCCCTTATAAATAGAGTGTGGAAACTCCTCTGCTCCTGGATAGGTTCAAGGCTACAAATTAGCCTTTCGTTATAGAAAATTTGGCCTCATAAGAATAACTCCCTTTATAGAGGTCTTGCAAAGACTTTTCTTTGCATGTGGTGTTCCGAGATTAATGGGAATAGTGTTCACATATTTGTGTTGCTGCCAGACTACCCCACTTATCTGAAACCCAGTGTCAGGTCTCTGTGGCGATTAATCACCTCTCCAGTCCCTGAAATAAAAATCTGCATTGTACAGTTCATTGGATTGAGGAGGGGGACTGGGTATGGTGTGGCTTGGGGCTGTTTCTCATCATTAATTTTCAATTATGACTGCAAGAACCATCCCAGTTAAGCCTCAGGTTGGAGGGGAGGGGGTAAAAATGCCCCAAGGAAGACTAATAGGGGCCACATGGAGGGAGAAACAACTGGGACTTATAAAACTTTTTTTGGAAAAGAAATATAATAAACAATTTAAAAGATTCCTAACAGGGTGGTATAAAATATATCCAAGCTAATTGGAAAAAAGTCATATAAAGGACAAAACAAGAAAGACTTTTAAAGGCGTAAATTAAAAATTGACTAAGCCACACCTTTGCAGAGAGCTAAAATTGTAAACATGACTTTCTTCACTAGTCAAGATAATTGTTTTTATGTAAAAAAAAAATAATTTTGTGACTGCTTTTTCAGTTCTGCTGACATTCCTTGCTCAGACAGAGGAAAACCTTTCAAAGTTTTTAGAGGCTTGTTCAGTTTTTCTGGTGTGATATGAGCAAGCATAGATCTATTCTTTAAAAATAATTTAAAAAGCAGACTCCCTCAACAGACAGAAGGAATCTAAATAATGAAAAACTTACTTTATGTTTGGCATTCTGTATGTTAGAAATGGCCTTTATATAGAATATTTTTATCTCACAACATTCTATGTTGTCAGCTTTTTATAAATCCCATTTTTCCACTAAAGCAACTAAAGATCAAGAAGCAAAATTACATGCTCTGTATCATATGTTAGAAATGGCATGTTCAGCATTCCAATTATAGTTTCCTACATCTAAACACATGCTTTACATGGCATCATGCTGCTGATGAGTCTTTAGAGATTGGTTATTGAAACATTTATATAGAGTAATTATTTGTATATGATTGTGCAGGCATTATCTTTATTAACAGAGAAAACCATGGTGCACACACACATACATCCTACTAGATATTCGTCACTTTCAGATTGTCCTTCCTATCCAATCCCTACCTCCATTTTTTTTCCCCGCGTCATCATCTTTTTGGTGCATGGCTTGGCCGCGGCAGGGGCCTGCATCTCTCCACACTGGGATGGAATCCTGGTCCTCCATATGGTAACCGGGTAGCGCAACTGCTTGAGCCACAGCCGCTTGCCCCTATCTCCAGTTTCTTATTTCATCTTGTCTGCTTTTGAGGGATAATTCTTCAGTATGAATGTTTTGGACAGAACATGTCACTACAAAAGTTTGCTCTTCCGTAATCCTAGCAATTCAGAGCTTCACATATATTCTCCAAATACATTCACTGGCTGTCTAAGAAACCAATACTCAGTTTTTGTGGATTACAACCAAAAGTGTGACTGATTCATGCATGCCCTTTTGCAGCTTTGAACATTCATGGACTGCGAAAAAGCTAATTTGATGCTAGCTTCTATGATGTCATATTCTCATATAAGGAGTTAATTTCTTTCAGATATGAAATTCAATCTTGACTCAAGACATTGGAAATAGACTAAATAATCTCCAGAAACATCTCTTGGGAATATGTCACCATGTTAAACACTGGAATGCTAATGCTATTATAACACTTTTATGAGGTGTTTCCTTCCCTTTGTCAGTTTAATTCAGGTAAAACATAGTTGCTATATTTATAGAGTGGCTCAAATAAGCTGCTAAAATTGGCTGAGGTAAAATTTCAAGGATAAGAAGACATTGGAGGTTTTCAAAACTTATATTTGAAGACTGTAATGCAGAAAATGTAAGCTGGACAAATCTACTTCTCAGTCTTTCTTGCATAGTCCAGTTATGGGAAAAATTCTGCTTCCAAGCTATACTTCCATGGCATTTTAAGTTGCATATTAGTTGGCAAATATTATAATAAAAAGCATAATAGATGAGTAATGTTTTTATTCCCACTTTTATTCCCAATTTGAGGTAATTCTAGGTCTATACAGTTACTAAATGTGATTTTACCATTCCAACTTCTAATTTGACCTAGATGTCTGATTTTTTCAGTAATAATTCTGATTTGGGAGATGAAAATGGCAAATCTTATGAAAAATGATCCTGTGTTGGTAGAATTTTCAGCTTTATTTTCAAGATTCATTATTTCTTTTTTATATTATTAAGCCTTTGTCACCAAATATGCTTTTATAGTAGTATAATACCAAAATAAAAACCACTGGAGAACAGGAGATTTACATAGTAAATGTATTAGAAGAAATCCCTCATTGAGTGACAAAAGCATGTGTTAAATTTCAAGTTTGATGAGATTGAAACTAGCTTTTATTTATAATGACAGCTGGTTTTAAGCTATGGAGACAAACTAGATTAAGAATTTCCTGATACGTTTGCTCTGCAGATTGTGTGGCAGGAAGGACACTGGATTTGGATATTGAAGTAGAAAATTTAGTTTCCCATTTACCCCTAGAGATTTAATGTAAAGGTTGTCTGGAGAAGGTGCTTAATGGAGTAAAAAAGGGTCTGGATATCAAATTAAATACACCTTAATACCATCCTTGGAAACACACTGAACAAGAACTCACTTTATCTTGGAAAAGGAATGTGGATTTGCATTAAGCAAGGATTAAGTTCTTCAGAGAATGGGGTCATATAAAAGGAGGAGAAAAAAATTTTTTCTTTTCTTTTTTTTTTATTTTCTCCTTTAAAATTTATAGGAAGGAAAGAAGGAGGGAAGGGGGGAAGGGAGGAAAGAAGGAAGGGAGGGAGGAAAGAAAGAAAGGAGGGAGGGAAGGACAGAGGAAACAAAAGTGAAAAGAAAGGAAAGGAGGGAGATAGGAGAGAAGGGGAAGAGAGAGGTGGGCAGGAGAGATGAGAGGAGAGGAAAAGAAATAAATGAAATGACAAATTGTCCAATTATCAGACAATATGGACATATGCTCTGGATCCTGGCTGCCTGGATTCAATTCATGATCTGACACTCACAGACTGTGTGGTCCTGGGAAAACTACTTAACCTCCTGGTGCCTAGTTTAATCATCTGCAATACAGAGCTAACAAGGTAACTACCTCATAAGGTTCTATTAAGGATTTTAAACATTGAAATAAGTGGGGTATTTAGAACAGGTTTTGGCATATCAAAAATTTTACATTTGTCATCATTATTACTACGGTTTCCTAAACCCTGGCTGCTCTCTCAAGTGCTTCCAAGGTCACCTGCTGTACCAGCCTCCACCCACCTACCCCCTCCCAGTTTACCCCACAGGCCAATGGAATAGTTTTGTAGTAGAGGCCCTGGGTCTACAAATCCCACCTCTACCATTGTTTGCTTTCCCAGATAAACTGTATTCTCACCCTTCTTGCAAACTCTCTACCTTAGAAACTACCTGTACTTCCTTGAAGAGACTTGACCTCCCTGTAGAGAAAAGTTGCTGCCAGTCCAACGTGTACATGGGTTTATGCACATGGGAAACACCCAGTATCTGGAAGTATCTCCTTCTGGACAAAATATTGAGGCCCTCTCAAGTCTCATGTGCATTGACAATGCATTGGCTGCACTAGCCCATTTCCCTCACTGTGAGAAAGATTAACACTAAGTGGCTTAGGTCTCCTGTGTAGACATGTTTCTCTATGTTGCTGCATGTTATCACTTTATATTGTGAAAATAAGGAAAAGATAATGGAATTTGCAGTTTGGGTTTGTTTTCTCTGCCACTTGTGTGTGTAAACTTGAGCAAATTATTTAATGTCTTCTTTTCCTCTCTGATAAATGAAATACGTTATTTTTTATTGGCCAGAACTGAAAAGAGGCATTTATCATTCATGCATAGAGCAAATATGTATTGAAAACCTACTATGAACACTTAACCAGGCCTTGGGTTAAAAAAACTGAAAAGCAGATCCTGCCCTTGAAGTTATTGTAAGCAGTGAGGGAGACAGGCACTCACTCAGGTCATGACAATATACAGTGAGAAATGCTTGACCTTGTCCCAAGGTTATGTGAACTCAGAGGAGGAAGATGTTAACATTGTTTAGGTATTGAGGCGGTCAGTTAAAGGTAATTGAACTTTTCCCTTTTGGGGCGCAATCACAATTAGTAGAATTAGTATAATTCCCCCCAATTATTTCAGATTGAAAATGTGGGAGTCTACTCCTTGATTACTTTTCTCTGTGATTTATGGTTAAGGGAGCTACACCCAAAATTTCATATTCATTCTAGAGCGGGATCTGAGGATGGCTAAGTCAGTTTTGGTGCTTCACACAGCCTTGGTGAACACTGACTGCTGGAGAGAATTGGTTTCATGGAGTAACCTCTTTGCTGTTGAAGAGCCAGTAAAATCTTCATAGTTCGTAAGATGTAGAAATCACAACTACTTTCTTAAGGTGATAGATAAACCGAGTTCCTGGAAAGTGGCAAGGAATTACTCACATATCTTGTGTTTGGACTTACAGTGCACCACCCTCAAAGAAATATTTGCTGAAACTTGCACTGAATAGTATAAACAGCATGAAGATACCAAAAGGAAAAAAAAAGTAAACTAATCTGTGCCTTTTTTGTTCTGGGTCTTTTGAAGTGAGTCCCCTGGCACATAGCCCTGACAACAACTTCGTTTGTAGACCTTTCATGTGACAGGATCAAAGGGCTTATTAGAGTGAATTACTTGAGAGGACTCAATAGTTACATTTCCCTAACCTATAAAAACAAACCCAAACTAGGGAAGGAAGAAAACAATCTCTAAATCATAAGGGAACAGATCAGGAGGCACCATGCTCCTGCTTGGTTCAATCAGATGGCAGGACAATATGTTGATAATTATAAGCTCTTGCACATGCTCTACCTCATTGAATTGTTAACAAGCCCTCTCCAGGATTTAAACACACTTGACAGCCTTATGAACTGATTTTAACAAACAATGAGATTACTATTTAAATTATTTTATGAAATAATTCTAGTTTGACCAACGAGTTGCAAGGATAATACAGAGAACTCTCATAAACCTTCACCCATCTATGCCTAATATTATCATCTTATATTACCATGCCATATTCATTAAAGCTAAAAATTAACATTGGTTTCTGATGGTAGTAACTAAACTACAGACATACTCAGATTTCTCTGAATTTTGCACGAATACCCTTTTTCTCTTGCATGATCCTCCCAAGGACACAACATTGCATTTAGTCATTACGTCCCCTCAGTTTCCTCCATCCTGTTTCATGGCCTTTTCTTGTCTGTCATGACCTTGGCACTTTTGAAAAATCCTGATCAGTTATTTTATAGAATGTCCCTCAATATGGGCTTGTCTAAGGTTTTCTTTCAATTAGGTGGGGTTTATAGATTAGTGGGAATAATATCAAAGAGGTAAGATATCCTCCTCTCCACATCATATCCATGGGAACACGACATAACTTATTACTGCGTTGTTAACCTCGATCATTTGAATCAATTGCTGACTCCCAGGCCAACTAAATTGCTATCAATTTTCTCTTCCTACACACTTTCTTTAGCTTCAAGTCACAAAGTCAAGTCCACGTTCAAGTGACAGGAATTAAGCTCCACCTCCTGCAGGGAAGAGGGGAAAGAATCAGTAGTCATTTGTAAAACCACCAGTGATTGATAAAGATTTCGAAGGAAATGCTTTGACTCATTTTATCATTCATCTTTTGCCCACAAGAATTATTACTGTGCTGGTCTAATGATAGTTTTTTATTTCTTCATTCCTTCTACATTTATTATTGGGAATTCTTCTATTCAGATATTTGTCCCTTTTCCCTCATTTATTCATGTGTTCAATCATTTGTTTATATTGGTATGCAAACATGCTACTTAAACTCCTCATTGGTTCATTTTTCTATTCTATTTGAGGACTTAGTTTAATGTATGTTTATTGATGCTATTAACCATTTAATAAACTGCAGTGATGTACTTAACATTACACAGTTTATGCAGGAGCTTTACTGCAGTTACATTAAACAAGAGAAACCAAAATATCAAATCAAGTTATCATCTTACACTCCTCATCCCAAGGATAGCTCTTTAGTGTTCTGCTACTTTTTTTCCTAAAACCCTAAAATCACTTAGCATGTTTTCTACTTACTGGGAATAGGAAGGATTAGGTAGAAAACATGGGACAATCAGAATTTAGAAAATGTATGCCAATCATGTGAGAAGGTCAAAGAAAAGGGTTAAAATACAAGAGGGAAAACATAATCAGGATTCATTTCATTTAATGTATTATGTCAAGGTCCTAAAATGGGGAGTTGGCTAAATAAATTATGATCATCCATAGGAAGAGATATCACAATCATTCAAATAATGTTTTTCAAAGAATTTGCAGTTGTGTGGAAAAAGTTCACAGACTAAAGTAAAAAATATAGCAGGATATAAAACTAGACATGCAGCATGATCTTGATTTTTTTAAAGAAGAATGGAAAAAAATGAAGACAATAAAAATATTAAATATTTGCAAAAACATGGAAAATTTTAAAAATAAGTGAAACACAACAACTAGTAGAGTATCACAGGACCTAGTAGCTTGCATGGTGTCTGCTGACTTGATTATTGAATTTAAGATGAAGTGGAATATTTGATGATGACTTAATGTCTCTTCTTTAGGCTTTATATTCTGAACTTGTATTATTTGGTATTTCAATAAGAAAATGCAATTTTAAAAAAAAGGTCAGACAGCAGTAGGCCTTTGACCATCCTCACACTTGCAAAAGG
Source organism: Chaetophractus vellerosus (assembly GCA_004027955.1). Taxonomy (NCBI): domain Eukaryota; kingdom Metazoa; phylum Chordata; class Mammalia; order Cingulata; family Chlamyphoridae; genus Chaetophractus; species Chaetophractus vellerosus. Next base: position 4,908 of record PVKH010012253.1, on the reverse strand, counting down.
GACCCTTGAGAAGTGTTTTGCAACTGTGTCATCTAGAGTTTACTTTTTGGAAGGAAAAAAATATTTAGGAAAAAAATTATAAATTAAAATAGTTCTCTTCAAATTAATCAACGTGAGAATTTAGCTGGTCAATACAAATGCTGTAGGTCACCTGAAAAGCAAACAGAATAATGGTAACTGCTTTTGGAGTCTTTGAAGTTATAGATTAAGCCAGTGGGAAATTGGCCAGATTGTCATTATAGCTGAAAAGTGCCAGGAGGCCCTGGCAGCCGGTGTAATTATGCAAGCTTTGTGAGCCTTGAAAATTTTGTGATTGTAATGCGTGCTCTCAGCCTTCATAAAGTTCAGCAAAAACCTGCATGCTTCAAACTGCTGTCTGGCCCAAGAGGACAGCGATAAATTAGCAGAGGGAAACAAATATTGTAGCAAATCCTTCCTTCATATCATGAGTTTCTTTGCCTGTTGTGTTTTTAAAAGATGCTGGGATGGACACAGTTCGCCCTCCAATGACTACCTTGGCCTGAGTAGAGTGGAGAAGCTGCCCTTTCCAGGAGCCTTTTCTCACAGGCCACGCATGCATACGCACAGCTGTGTCTAATTATGGCTGGAATCTTAATGATAAAAAGAGGCCAGCTGGGTGCAGACAGGGGTCGTTGATAAGATTAGGGACTCGCCATAGCCCGGTAAACTTCCAGGGCAGTGTTCTGAGGCTTAGTAGAGGCGAGTCCAAAATGATGCTCTAATAACTGCCCTAAGTGCCTTTTGTTGAGGGTCACTAGAATATGAATGTTTCTCTGAACTCAAATGTCACTCAGTTGGAAAGTGAGCTGAGAAAAAGGCTAGTGTGGCGTGAGCATGGACCATTAAGTAGTGAAATTACTGGGGGGAAGGGTTGGAAAGGGGGGCATATAATCCGCATGTCATTACATTCATAAAAGGACAGAACCAGAAGTAAAGGATAAAGGGTGACCCCACCCCCAAAGAAAGACTTTTATGCCTATTTGAAGGAGTGCATGCTGAGGATAAAGGGGTCAGGGGTGGGTTGAGGGAGGTCTTTAGAGAGAAGGAGGAGGCTGGGCTGGAACTTGTGTATTCCATCAAGCTCAAGGAGTAAAATCCATCTTATATCTAACCTTTGATTCTTCTGCAGATTCCTTGCCAAAGATAGCATTTTAGACAAGTAGCATCTGGTTTAGAATATCTGACAAAAAAGATTGTGTAGGACACTGGCTGTTGAGTTTTTGAGGAGCACAGATCACTTTAAGAATTTAGCAAAACATATTGATTCCTTCTCCCTGACACATTTTCCCCATTCCCTCAAAATTCATTATTCAGGGAGTACCTAGACCCCATGATACTCTACTAAAATGCAAGACCCTGCAAGTGCCTAGATTAATAATCCTTGATGTAGAACTTGACGACGTGTAATTTCTTATAACCTTTTCTCCTTGGATTTGAAGGAACATTTCTCAAATCCCTCTTTTGGGAAAAAGACTTTTTTTTACAGACAGGGACACTGAGGCAAAGAGAAGTCAAATGATAGATGATCATTATTTGGCTGTAATTCCAAGACAGAGAAATGTGATAATGAATTTCCTTTTCCATTGTTCATGAGCCTATTGTTGATTTCCAATCTACTAGTCAGTTTGTAGAAATTTCAAAAACATTTTGGAATTGGTGGAAAACGTTTGTGGGGACAAGAATATTCTGTTCACAAAAGAAAGCTTGGGTAACTATTTCTTAGTATTCTAGCATATGCTCACATAGTACAAACACAAAGCTACACAGACATATTTTGAATAATCTCTATTAAAATTTTTTCAAAACATGGAAAAAATATTCTAAAATTACAAATTGAACTATTGATTTTAATAAAGTTAATTTATTCACAGTTAAATTCTGTATTTATGTGAGGAAGAGAAAGTATTGCCAACTACTAAAAAAATTAACATAGTTATTTAGAGCTTTCCAAAATAATGAGAATCACAAAGTGATATTTGAATATTAATATCTTCATTGCCCAAATGAACATTTTAAAATAACATGTCCATTTTGCTCTCTCCACTGTATTCAGTTATCTCATTTATTATTAGAGACAAATGCTAACAGCAAGTTCTCCAGAATTTCTCTATGTACATTCTTCCCTATCCCAAAGGAAGTGTAGAGTTTACAACTATTTACCTTTGGCACCTGAGGCATTTTATAAGCATGTGCACACACATAAACTACACAGACACATACACATGTATAAACACATAGATGCGTGTTCATGTTAATATTAGTATTCACCATAAAAGTTGTTTAATTCGTGGGCATTTCACTTTGCTCCATAGAAACTTGCAGAAGAAAAATAGGTCTTGATATATAGAGTGGAGACTGTGGTTTCTCTCCCTGCCCCCAGCTTCCTTCTTCATGGCTAATCCTTTCCTTGAGCTGCTGAGACTATCAGTTGCTGAAAGCTCACAGCTGAGCACCTCATGGGGACTAACCCAAGGTAACAGCCCCACCCATCCGGTACTTTTGATCAATGATTGACTGAGGCAAAGATATTGAGGTATAGCCCATTTGCCTCAAATGTTGACAGTTCTGAAGGGACACCCAGTTCCAGATTTCCCTGAAAGAGGCCTCATTTACCAGTGGAATTTGGTAGCTTCTCCTTCTCTCCTACCTAGCCATTTTCATGTTGGGGGTGTTGTGTTCAATCCACGTTTACATGCTTTTCTTACATATTTATAATATTATTCAATATAGAACATTTTTAACTGACCTACATATTTTTTGGATTTCACAAGTTTTTCCAGAGTTGTTAATTTTCTGTTCCAAGATCCAGTCTAGGAAATCACATTGCATTTAATTTTCATGACTCCATAGTCTCCTCAATCTATGGCAATCTTTTTCAGTCTTTCCTTCTTTCCTTTTGTTTTTTGTGACTTTTGCACTTTTTAAGAGTTTTGGTCGGGTATTTTGCAGAATGTACCTCAGTTTGGGTTTGCCTAATGTTTTCTCATAATCATACTGGGGTTATTGATGGAGGAAAATTACCTAAGAGATAAAGCACTCTTTGCATTGCATTATATCCGGGGTGCATGGTATAAACATGACATATGACTGCTGATATCAACGTTGATCACTTGATGATTGTGGCATCTGCCAGTTTTTTCCACTGTAAAATTACTATTTTTCACTTTTGAAAGATGCTTTCTTGAAAGCACCTCCCAATAACACTCCTGAATGCAGCTCTCAGATTCACAGACTGTTTCCAAAGGACTCAAATTAAGAAAATATGTGTTGTAACATTCTCCTACTTTTTTTTCAATCAATAGCTTCAAATATTGTGCAGTAATTTAGTACTTGAAAATTAATATGTCAGTAACTATTAAAATAGGAACAATATTGTATTAGTCAGCCAAAGGGGTGCTGATGCAAAATACCAGAAATCTTTTGGCTTTTATAAAGGGCATTTATTTGGGGTAGAAGTTTACAGTTACCAGGTCATAAAGCATAATTTATTTCCCTCACCAAAGTCTGTTGCCTCATGTTTGAGTAAGATGGCTGCCGATCTCTGCCAAGAATTCAGGCTTCCTAGGCTCCTCTCTTCCCGGGGCTTGTTTCTCTCTAGACTCAGATGCTCTGCTTCTCTGTGTGCTTACTCCCTGGGCTCCAGCTCAAAACTCCAACCTCCCTTCTCTGCAGTGAGGTTTTTCTGAGACTCTGCCCACCAAGGGGGCAGGGACTCAACATCCTAGTGATATGGCCCAATCAAAGGCTTAATCATTATTTAATCAAGTAAACCTCTGAATCCAATATAATCTAATATGCCCAGAGGAAAAGACTAGTTCACAAATATAATCCAATTTCTGTTTTTGGAATTCATAAATAATGCCAAACTGCTACAAGTAAAATTATAGTTTATATTAATTTTGTAGGTATGCTAATGATACATAAAAAAGTATGCATTTTCCAAAAGTTTACCAGCTAAGTTTCTTTTATGCTACAGCTTTGATTCCGGGAGCTAATAGAAATAAGTTTTTAATAGTCATACCACATTATCACTCACAGTGATGTAGTTCTGGAATGTGGCTTGCTGTGTTAAATAGATGAAACTGCCATCTCATAAACCTATAGTACAAGGACCTACACTTCTATCTCTACTAATTGTCCAAACTATAGTAACTACACTAGAAATCAATACATTCCATTCTGAATCATTTTCTACCAATTCATTGAGATGACATTTTATCCAAATCATTATCATTACAAGAGTCCATACTCAAAATGACTGGATCTAATTGTCAGGTCTTTGCCACATTGGAAAATGGGCTATGGAAAAACTCATTCAACACTATAAAATCATTGTCACTTAAACTCCTGTGGCTTTCCCTTTATTTTCTGTAAAGAAAAGTTTATGTAAGAAGAATAAAGTTGCTGATGTTTTCTCAACTTGTTTTATCCAAACTGGAAGTTTTAAAATAAAAAATCCAGACTTTTCTCTGGCTCATCTCACCCTCACATTGGACAGCATGAATCAATCTGCCAAATCTGAGGTAGAGGATAAATTCCTATTGCATTCTTGTTAACAGAATACCACACTGCAAAGCAAAACATTCTTTCACATATTTCAGAAATGCTGTAGTATCCAGCTTCAAGAAAGGCACCATCCTCCTTTCTTCTAGAACGCCAACTACATGCAGGCAGAGCTTTTGTTTGTAATTCAAAACTGTATCCCTAGTGCCAAGGACAGTGCCTAACATGTTGTGGGTCCTTAAAAAATGTTTAATGAATGCATGGATTAACACATTATTTAACATATATATGCAAATTGTTGGCTATTTTTTATAATAGAACGAAAGGCAGCCTGTCATGCTGACATTAATGATGCTTTAAGGCTAAAAAGTGGGCCGGCTGGAT
>PVKH010012252.1:0-17356 GCA_004027955.1 Chaetophractus vellerosus | reverse complement strand
TAAAAGCTATAGAAATCACACTTGAGAATATCATAGTAATTAATTCATTTCCATATGTTGTAATTAGCTTTTAGTTTATTCTTCTCACAAATGCATTAATCTTTACAAAGTACTAACTCTACATTAATTTTTATAAAGTACAGCTCTGGTCATTGCAGAGTTCTCACCTCCCCAAAGATGGTCAATTCAAATTAATGACTGGCTTTTGCATGCCTATAGTATGTAGAGAATTGGGGTGTTACAAAAATGAGGAAAACTCATCTGTTGCCCTCTAGGGCAGAAGGCAGCACGGTGTAATTAACAGAAAAAACCCAGGCTTTGGAGCCACACTGAAGACAGTCCAGTGCTGACAGTTTTACCTAGTAGTTAAATGCACAGCTACTGGATCAGGCTTACTTGCTAGTGTATGGCCTTAAGTGTATCCTGCAATTTTGCTGAGCAATACCTGTTGCTAAAATAGTGAAAACAAGAGTCCATATCAACATCCCAGTTGGCTAAATAGCCACTGCTCCGGCCCCCAGAGTGCCCTCTGTGGCCCCAGCTCTTTCCCCAGGACACCTGGTCCTCTTCAACATGCAGCCATGGAAGGGTTAATGCCTGGCTCAGCTGGGCACCAAGGACCCTTCAGGTCTACAGCCAGCATCTGTTTGAATGGTCAGTGCCCAAGTCCTACTTGTTGTTAAATATTCCATTAGGGTCAGAGAAAGTGTTTTGTATAATTTCAATCTTTTTAAATTTATTGAGCTCTATTTTGTGACCAAAGATATGATCTATCCTGGAGAATGATCCATGTGCACTCTAGAAGAAATGTACTCTGTTTTCGTTGGGTGAAGTACATCTGTTATGTCTAGTTGGCTTAGAGTATCATCCAAGTCTGGTATTGCCTTATTGATCTTCTGTCTAGATGTCTATTTATTATTTAAAGTAGCATATTAAAAACTCCTACTACTAATGTAGAACTGTCAACTTCCCCCTTCAAAACCATGAGTATTTGCTTCATATATTTTGGGGCTCTTCTGTTAGGTGCATATATATTTATAATTGTTACATTTCTTGTTGAATCAATACCTTTTTTTGTATATAATGACCGTCTTTGTCCCTTATAATTGTTTTTGACTTAAAGTCTATTATATCTAATATTAGTGTAGCTATCCCAGCTCTTGTTTACTACTGGTGTGGTGTATTTTTTCCCATTCTTTCACTTTCAACCTCCTCACATCTTTGAATTTAAGGCACATGTCTTATGGACGGTATATAGGAAGGTCATGCTTTTTATCCCTTCTGCCAATCTCTGAATTTTGACTAGAGAGGTTAATCCACTTACATTTTAAGTCACCACTGAGAATGCAGGACTTTCTTCTGCCATTTTGCTATGTGTAGTCTTTGTAAGTCTTACATCTTTTCTGTCCTTCAGTTCTTCCATTAATGCCTACTTTCACCTTTATTTGACTGGGGAAGTAGGGAGTGCTGCCCCTTTCCTGATCCCCTTGCTCCATCTGTGCCTGCCATTTCCCTTTCACGCAGCACCAGGAAGCCTAGAGGAATGCTTGAGGTTTAATGCATGAGATCAGTACCAAACCCTTCCAGTTTTCAGCCTTGCTCCCAAACTTGTCAACATCTCTCCCTCCCAGGGACTAGCTGAAAACATGCACAATATAGTTACTGTCAGGCATCCCAGATCAGCTCTTCCTGGGGAAACTTCTGAAGGGAATTCAAAGCATTTGCCTCTGGTGGAAGGTTGTACTAGGGATGACCTCTGGTTACCTAATGAGTGTCGATCTTCTCTCCTTTGAGAATGCTCTTGCCATTTTCCGAGGTACAGTTTAATGTGCTGCTGTTGTTAGGGAGTATGTTCTCAAGGCACTACCAGGTGAGGGACAAGGCCGGGAAGGAGGGCGAGTCGGGACAAGGATGCTGACCTGGCCACCGCTGTGTGGTTGCTTGTTCCATCTCAGGACCCTGCTCTGAAAAGCCATGTAAATTGTGCTTCGGTGTAGAAAGGAATAAGAGTTTACCTGCTCTCTCTCATCTCTCAATGCCCCAAGATGGGGGTGGCGTTTTCCTTCCCCCACACTTCGCGGTGGCTCCATGGGAGTGTTGAGCAGGGCATCAACGGAGAAGTCCCATGGCGGGAGGTGGGAGGCAAGGGCACCAGAGGATGTCCTGTGAGACTCCTCTATCAAAACCCAGACAGAGCTGGATCAACTGATTATCCTTAGTATCCTCTGGTGGTGTCTGGACAGAGTACAGAAGAGGTCAAGGAGGCTCCTGCAGAGTATGTAGAGCGTGAGAGGTTTCTGATACAAACATCAAGGACAATGCGAACTCCCTCCAATACGACCACACTTTCCTTTTGTTCTGAATGTCCTCAATCAAGACATTAAGGTCTTTCTTTTTCTGGGGTCTGCTGATGGGCACTGTAGCAAGAAAATCCAATTCTGTGCATTCCCAAGAGCAGGGTTGAGCATTGCATTCATGTCACCATTGTATCTGATAGTCTTGTCCCAGATGGTTGGTTTTAAGAGGAAAACATGATGAATGGGTGGCCATGACATATCTTATAATATCCATATCACTAACCTATGAAAACATCTTCTAACTCCCCCAAGAATAGGTCTTCTTTTTTTTTTTTTTAGGTACTGGGCCAGAGATTGAACCCAGGTCCTTTTATGGCAGCACTCAACCACTGAGCTACACAGGCTCCCCCAAGTTGTTTTTTTCATTTGTTTGTTTGTTTTTAGGAGGTGCTGGGGATCGAAACCAGGACCTCATAGGTGGGAAGCAGATGCTCAACCACTTGAGCTACATCTCCTCTCCCAAAAATAGGTCTTAAGGGTTACCAAGTAGATTTTTTGGCATGTATTAATTTTAGCAAGGTGTGCTTTCAGCTAAAAAGTATCAGTACCACATCCATATGCTTCTGGGAATCAATCCTGCTCCCCAGCATATTTAAGAAATACTGTACAGAAAGCTGGGCGTCTACAGATGATTGTTTGCTTTCTTTGAGGCAAGAGCTCTGTTATCATGAAATACTAAGATGCTAGTCTTCTCACCAACTGATTTCTATTGTGACTTCTCTTACTTTCTGTCTTAAGAATGAATTATTTGCCAAAGTCCCAAGTCAGGCTTTGAAGATTTCAGTAGCAAATCCCAGACAGAGTACACCCAAGTTCCACTTGCTGGAAGAAGGAGGTAGAAAAGTAGAAACAAAGAAAAGCTATTTTCTCTTAGGTAAAAATACCTTGTCACAACAGTCATCGCCTTTTCTTTAGGGTGATAACCAGGGTCAGCTCTGAGGTAAACACTCACCTACCAGGAGATGCAGACTTTACAAAAACGGATGCAGAGACTTTTCTTCAGAATATTCCCCTATAACAGAGAGTGCTATATTCCTGACAGGTTGATACCTTTCCACTTGAAATGCTAGACCTACTCTCTTCACCTTAGATCCAATAAACCTCAAAGAGAAGTTTTATCATCTATGACTTTCCCGTTTCATCTGGTCCCATATTCAGGATGTTTTCTGATTTAGTGGCAGGAGAGCGGTGGGAGAATGTGAAAATTAGGAGCTTAGGAATTGGTGGGAAATTTGAATGCTTAGAAATTTCAGCTCATGTTGTTCTTTATTGTATTTAATTCTGGCCCTAATAATCAGATTTAAGCCTGCTTTTCCCTTGCTTTTCATTTGTTTACTTGTTTAAGAAATGTAACTTTGTGCTTATTTGAATTACCATGTGCCTAATTGAATTGCATTTCCATAAGTCAGTCTGGAATTTGTTGAGATACTTTGATCTCACTCTTTTGGCATGAGGCGGCCGCTCATTTTTAAATTTCCCCACTGTCTTCAATGCACAGTTACTCCAATATAAAGTCTAATGGAGAAATGTTTATCATTTAATTAAAGCAGAAGCTATTATAATTCTTCCTCCAAATGTTTGGCATTAGCTATTCCAAAATGATAGCCATTATCAAAATTATCATAACTCATTTACTTTTTAGCAGATGCTTAATTAAGACTTTCATGAACTATTATGAGACTTAACCAGGAGAAACCAATGTTCACTTGAATTAGTTTTCCAATATTACAAGCAAGAATGACTTTGAGCGAAATCGATATAGCATTTCAAAAGCTCTAATTAAAAGGAGAAAGAATTAGAATTCCTTTTCCTACCTGCAGTAACCTTATAAATTCAGGTTAATCCTCCACAGATAAAACATGATCTTATCAAGCGTAACGTGGAAAGCACCAGAAAAATCTTCTGATCTCGTAAAGGCTAAAATTGAGAAATTTGCCTAAATTGACATTTAATGAAATGCAGGGTCAAATCTGGGTTCGTATAGTGCTTTCCATTCTGAGGTAAGAAAAGCAATATCAGAGTGAAGTAATATATGGTTTCAAACAAATATATTTCCTATTGGTACAATCCCTTTCATAAGCCATATAGACTTGAACGTCGGGATGATAACAACCTCGGCTGAGTAAACCATCCAATGCCATCCCCTTGCGAGGCTAAGATGCTGATGGAAGACCTTCAAGCCCAGGGGCGGAGCAAGGACAACCACAATCGCACTCTTTTGATGAGGGCTAAAGCCATCAGGACATAAATCAGGGTCCCTGGGCTTCTCCAAAACAACATCTACGCCTGTTTGTCAAGAAGAAAAACAGTGACAAGGGAAAGCGTGGTGGTGCACGCTATTAACAATAACATAGTCAATAAATTCACTCAGCAAATGACTTCTTAAGTACATACAATGAGCAGAGGGGGAACCAGGGGCTCTGCACGTTACAAAGAAATGGAACCTGAGCCCGGTCTCCAAGCACTCCATGGTCGTGCTAGGAAAACCAAGCTTTCCTAGACTAGCGTAAAAAGTAAAGCAACAAAGCAATTCAACTTCAGTTACCAAGCACTCAGCTTTTACATAGGCTGTTTTATTTAATCCTCACCAAAGTCCTGTCCAGTGCTGTTTGTTGTCTTACTTTTTAGGTGAAAGTTAAACTCAGCAAGTTTGGGTAACCTGTTCCTGGATGCGGTGACTGATCCTCAGGTCTTTGAGTGTTCTTGGAGGTGATTTCAGAGGAGCAAAGTGATTATAATCATCACTGGGTCAAGAGTTTTCACGTTGGCAGGGGCCCTCGATCTAAGTAAGCTGTCATGTTGTTATTATTATCTCACAGCCACTACTCCTCCTAATGAAGATGGGATTAATGATGATGATTAGCAATGAGCAAGTGAATGCGGAATGGCGCGGCTTTAATGAAATTCAGAATAATGCAGTTTGATTGAAAGGAGAGTTCGGCCAGGAGTTTAATTTAATTGAACTACCTTGACAAATTGAACTTCTGCCAGGCTAGACATTTGTATGTAGAGTATTTGAAAAATGGATTTGAAATGGATTGTCAGTTTCTGGTGTTCAAACTGATACCGAGGTATGAATAAATGAAAAAATGTCATGTCTTAAAAATGACTCACCAAGAACTTTGGCAAACTGCTATTATCTCATGATTTATATGTTTTCTTGGTCACCAGAAAACACCTTGAATGCTATTAGCAGATTGGAACTTGTTCAAAAAACTTTTTCTGTTGCCGAACAACGTTTCCATCCAACTTTCCTCCTGAAATAACAACATATATATGATTTATGTCAATAATTTTTAAATATATTTATTTACTTTTTAAAAATTTATCCCCCCCTCCCCTAGATGCTTCTCTTGTCTGTTGGCTCATTCTTTGATCACCTTTTCCAGGAGGCACCGGGAACTGAACCCAGGACCTCCCAAATGGGAGGTGAGTGCCCAACGGCCTGAGCCACATCCCCTCCCCATGGGCTGCAGCGTCTGCTGGCTTGTGGTATCTGCTCGATTAAGTGTCTGTTTCTTGCAGTGGGTGCGGCATCTGCTTTAGGAGGCACCGGGACCTCCCATGTGGTAGGCAGGCACCCAACTGGCTGAGCCACATCCGCTTCCCTCAATAAAATTTTTAATGTGAAAAATGCCTTAAGAACTTATCAAACACTGAATACTTTGATAATAATTTTCATAAGAGGTTAAATATCTTAAATATTGCCAGTGAAAAGTAACATTTTCCTTATTGTGCCCCTAAATCCTCACCAGGGGTATTGTGGCTTATCTGCCCTCCAAAGAAATTTTACAAAAGATACACAATCACCTTCCATTATTTTTCTATGTTTTTTCATGATTTAAAATTTTAACTATATAAGTGATATCCAGAGTTTTATAATTTGCATTGCCAGTAACCTGAGAATTTTTCCTCTTCTGTAGGACATTTCTTGAGGTAGGGAGAAGTTCCTCCTTCCTCGCCTACCTGAGAGCAGATCTGTCATGGTTTACTGTGGCTTCATGGGCCCCAGGCCCTGCAGTGAGTATCTGCACCACTGTCTCATGAACGATAATGCCTTTGGAAGGGCAAACTAAGCTCCCAGTCATTTTCCTTTACATTGATTTAGATGCACCAATCCATAAATGATTTTACTGCAGATCATGAAGAAATCTGGGAGAGCTATGAAAGGACTTAAGCTTAAAAATGGCTGGTGGAAGGCCAGCAAGTGGAGATGGAATGGCCCTGGAATCTTCCTCTCGGGCTACATTTAGATTTGGGGCGGTGGAGATGTCTTCCGCTCAGACCTGCTTTATTGTTGTGTCTTCATGTACTTAAAGCACCGCCCATGTATGTGGGATGAATTACTTTACAAGACAACCCTCTGGAATAGGGGTTACTAATATTTCATTCAAATGGAGAGCTGGGCCCTGAGAGCTTAAGTCTTCCGTGGCCGCATAGCTCATTAATAGTAGAGCCGAGGAATTATGTTCACATTATCCTAATTCCTTACTCAGATTTTTATTGTGACAAAAAATATGCACCCAATCGCCTCTGCCACCTCAGCGCCCTGATTTGTTGTGTATCTCATTGTCTTTTTCCTCTGTGTTTTCTGTTGCGTCGTCTTGTTGCACCAGCTCTCTGCGTGGGCTGGCAGCTCTCCGCGTGGGCCCGCGTGCCTTCGCCAGGAGGCCCCGGGAATCGAACCCGGGACCTCTCATATGGTAGACAAGAGCCCGATCGCTTGAGCCACATCCGCTTCCCAGCATCTTGTTTTGATTTCACCTGACACACCAATGATAACATGCCAGTCGCTTTGACTCTCCCTCACCCCAAACTATTGCAAATATAGTTAACTATTCTGACCATTTCCTTCAAAAGGAGTATTAATCATTTCTGAAGTGAACTATGTTAAAATATGAGCAAATCTAGCACCTACCCAACATCTCAAAAAGGAATTTTAATCAGAAATCACCTGCCCCAGAGTTCTGTGCACCTCAAGTGAGACCGCCACATAGCATTCACCTCAGAGAATGCTTGGTTCCTTGCTGTTCCAGTTTGCTAAAGCCTGCCAATGCAAAATTCCAGAAATGGGCTGGCTTTTACAATGAGAATTTATTAGGGTAAAATAAATTTCACAGCACAGTTCTGAGGCTGTGAAAATGTCCAAATCAGGGCATCATCAGAGATGCTGTCTCACCGAAGGTCGGCTGCCGGTGATCCTGGGCTCCTGCCACGTGGCATGGCACAAGGTCGGGGGTCTCTGCCGAGGTCTCTGCCTTCTCCTCCAGGGCCACCTTCTCCCTGAGCTCAGCTGTGGGCGATCAGGCACGTGGCAGGGTATAATGGCAACCCTGCCTGTCCCTGGAGCTCAGCTGTGGGCAATCTTATAAAAAAGATTTTTAGGAGGTACTGGAGACTGAACCTCGGGCCTCGTACGTGTGAAGTATGTGTTCAACCACGGAGCTACACTAGCTCCACTTTTTAATTTTTTTGCTTTTTTTTTTGTTTTGGAGGGAGGGGGTAATCATATATATGGCTCATCTCTCCCCTCCCACCCAGGCCTCGTCTCTTTCAGCCTCTCGGGGGCTTCTTTCCGTGCCTTTGTGCTCCGCTCATTCTAGCTTCTCAGGGTTTCTCTATTTTGCAGTTTTTCTCTGTGTGTCTCTGTTTTTTTGTCCTTCATTTATACAAGACTCCTGTAAGAGCATCAGGAAATGTCCTTAACTGAAGTGACCTACTCAAAGTGATCAAATCAAAAGGTCCCTGAACTGAATCCAACCCGAAGGGTCCACATGGGTTAGCTTAAGAACATAATCTTCTGGGGTCCACAAAAGACTCAAACCAGCACACTTGCCCTTGTCAGTTTCTCTTCTTCTCTCTCCTTCATCCCTTTTTCACTCTTCCTTCCCTACCTCTTCCTTCTCTTTCTCTTGTTCCATCCTGCCTCTTTCATTTTCTCTTTTCTCTGTCTCTTAGCTGACAATATTTTAGAACATAGTATTGTTTGCTCCTTCTTATTGTACTTATGAGTGGCTGTTCGGTTCTCTATTTTTCTTTGGAAAAGCAGTTAGATTGAATATATACCAAGTTGATGTATATGGGAAGAACTCAACTCAAGTTGCTTTTAAAATACGTGAATCCTCAACTTACTGTTTCTTTGGATCAGTGGTCTCAAATAGAAAAAAAAAATCCCACATCCCTAATGTTCCTTAGCAGGAGAGTCATGAGATGACATAGAAATTATCTTTATTTTTATCTATAACCGTGCCTTTAGAATTTTTTCCTCTGGAGGTCATTGTTTTATTTTTTCTCTGTATGAAAACTTAGGCAATCACATGATTATTTTCTCATTCTAAGACAATAAAAAGTCTTAGAGTCACTTTAAGACTCTGTGTCAGCTTAGGTCCTCTGAGAAGCAGACACTAAGAAGGGATAAGAAGCATGAGAGGTTTATTGGAGGAGGAAGAGGGAGAGAGCAAGATTAAGCCGGGAGAGACTCCAGACCACCATGTAGGAAGAACCTCAGAGTACACTGCAATTGTGAGACAAGCTCAGCTATTGGGGATACTTAAGCAAAAGCTGCTTGTCAGAGGAGACCCAGTTTGGGCAGGAATGGCCAGAACTAGTTCTGCCACTGTGCTAAGCCATTGGCTGGGTAGCCTTGGTGTGCATGCATAAGTGACCCAAAGGGGCCACAACGAGGGCTGTCAGTCAACTATACTCCTACAGCAAATTCTCTGAAAGGAGACCTGAGCAATGTATTTCCAGAAAGGAAATGGAAAGGGAAGCATAGCCCATATCATTTGTGAATATAAATGGGAAGGTCCCCAATAGATTTAGCTATCCAAATCCAAGAAGATATACAAAATTCTTCAAGGTTAAATACAATTTATCACATGAATGCAAGGAGAAGTGATATTAGAAAATCTATTGAAAAATTAACCACATGTTCCAGTTATAATTGGTGCACAACAAACTACCCTCACCTCAAAGGTTTACACTGCTCAGGACTTGGTGGGTCAGAAACTTGAGAAGATGGGGCATGAAAATGTGGGTCCCTCATGTGGTTGCCATCAGATGTCGGCTGGGGCTACAGCCATCTGAAAGCTCAACTCAGCTAGATGTCTGAGCTGGTTCACTCTCTCGGCTGGTAGTTGATGCTAGCTAATGTAAAGGACTTCAGCTGGGAGTTCAACCCAAGTGCCTACGCATGGCCTCTTGATCATGGCCGCCTTAGAGTAATCAGAACTCTTATATGACAGTTCAGCCGGCTTCCCCCAGAGTGAGTGATCCGAGAAATCCAGGAGGAAGCTGCTTGGCCATTTTTGACCTACCTTTGAAATTCACATAGCATCCCTTCTACCATATTCCATTGATTAAATAAATCACGTCTTCTCAGATTCAAGGGGAGAAACAGAGTCCCCCAACTCACAATGGAAAAATTATCAATTTGTGACCACTTTTCTTAACCACCACACTAATAATCAAATTATATTCTGAAAAGATGCCTGAAATCCATTTAATGTCATTTAACCTGTATCTATGAAAAAGAGTTTCAGAAAACAAAGACTAGAGGAAATTTGTTACCTTGAGAAAATCAATATATCAAAAATCTACAACAGATATCATACCCAATGGATAAAATTTTGGTAATTCCTATTAAAATTCAGGAAAAAGACAAGGGTGCTTGCTATCATGGTTACTATTTAACATAGAACTAGATGTGCTGGCCAAAGTTATAAGATATGAGAATAAAATAATAAGCATAAAGATTGAAAGAAAGAGGTAAATTGTTATTTGCGGTTGATCAGATCATCTACACAGAACTCTCAATAGAATCAAAAAACTTTTTTTTTTGGAAGTACTGGGGATTGAACCATGGACCTTGTCCATGCAGAGCAGACGCTCAACCACTGAGCTATACCTGCTCTGCTCAATAACTTTTAGAACTAATAAGAAATCCAGCAAGGGTGACAGATGCAAAGTCAGCTTACAAAAATCAATATCATTCCTCTATCCCAAAATAATCAACTGGAAAATATAAATAAGAAACCATTTATAACACCAATAAAAATATAAACATCAAAACATCTTTTTGTATGCTATGCAATTATATACTAAGGTATAATATATAAAACCATAGATTATGCCTTATATTCCTTATGTTCATATATAATATTACCTCCATGAGGGATAGTACTTTGTTTTCTTCATTACTGTATTGTCAGAGCTAAGAATAGCAAAAGGCCGTTAATAAACATGTGCTGAAGGAATGAATGCCTAATAAAAAAGGGATCAAAAATTAACCCGAGACATGCTAAGCTAGCTGCTAGATCTGTCCTTACCCATCCATGTCCCCCTCTCCTAGAAAACCCTTTGTTTCTGAAATTAGGCATGGCATGGTTCCAGGGCCCAGCTGTCAAAATTTCTGGCAGGCCAGGTTCAACGTTCCATGGGCCAATCTTGCCTGCACCAGACTTTTTTCCCAGTGGGTGTTTCAGTCCTACATCCTGTTGAGTCCAGCCCAGGAGTCAAGTGAGGAGCACAGGAGTTGAGAATGGCTGCTACAAAACCAGGAAGGGAGACTACACCACTTGCATCTCTAGTCTCTAGGTACCCTACGGTTGCAATGAGGCCCTGTACCCATTCCAGGCTCTAGTAGAGGGGGTATTTCCCTTCCTGAAGAGAACAGATATGACCACCTTGCAGATAAGTACCAGCCTACAGGACTCAAATAGGTGAACTCAGCTTTGGGCCTGACCCCAGCAAGACCAGCATCTCTAGGTGCTAAGCCTTCTCTGCACACCTAGGGCCAGGGACCGAGCAGGAGTGGCCCAGAGACCGTTTCCTCTGGGTCAGCTAAATTGTCTGGGTGTAGGGTGTGACCAAAGCTCCTGCTTACCAAAGGGAATGTAAGTCAGGGCCTCTAGCAATGTGCAGTTCTCCTTTTTGACCTTGAAAGGCCCAAGGGGACGTCCACAGCTCCTGACTGCAAGGCGTCTGCATCCCTGTTTCACACCACATGGCAGAGGAACGCGTTCTCATGGCATGCAACATCCCTGTGAGACAGCATTATATGTGATTTTTTTTTTAAAGCAGGGACCAGGCATTGAACCTCACACATGGGACACAGGCACTCAACCACTGAGCTACACCCACTCCCCACGATTTTGTATTTTTTAATTCATTTTAATCTATAGGCTGGAATCCAATTTTAAAGTTTCATTGGAACTCGCATTTTAAAAACAAATTAAAACATCTAAAACAATAATACTAAACCTTATATGGTGTCTTCCAAGTAGTTTGATCAAAGAACTTCAGGTATAATCTTTGGAAATGAGTAGAAAAGGCGAAAGCCTAACATAATATTTGTAACTAGCAGTACTATTATGTGGGTATGAAAATGATTTAAAGGGAAAGTCTAAGGTCATGTATATTATTAAAAGGAAAGATAAAAAATGTAAATGGAACTGTGTAGCATAGCAAAACTGCATGTGAAATATGAATATGGGTAAAATTGCATATCTAAGACTGTTTTTCTTTGAAGCTGAATAAATGTATGTTAATACTACAAGATGTTAACATCAGACAAAAAGAAACATTATGCTACATGAAAGAAACCAGACACAAAATACTACATACTGTATGATTCCATTTATATAAAATGTAAATATAAATCAATTTATAAAGATGAAAACACACATACACACAGCCTGGAGTGTAACAAATGGAAAGCCCCATGACCTCGCTTATGTATATGAAGTGTAAATTGGGCTTGGCTTTGGTGGTTTGGATTCTTTTGGGTTTTTGTTTGATTTGAAGACCAGGCAGTAATTACTCAGAAAGATTGAGGCCAAAATTTGTAACTATGATATTTACTGTAGGCTGGAGAACATTCAATAGCTATCAGAAAAGTTTCCAAGAAAAAAAAAATTAACCCAAGAACGAATGCACCAGGCCTGGATGGAGAAACATTTTTAACTCTATTAATAGACAGAAAAGAAGATATGAACAAACGGGAAGATATATCGTTTTGGATGGCATGATTTAACATTGTAAAGATGTCAATACCACCAAATATATTCTTTGCAATGCAAATAAATTTCCCAGCTGGAATTTTAGATAAACTGAAAAGTCATTTGAAATTTATATGGAAAAACAAAATGACATGAATAGAGAAGTCACTTTTAAAATGTGGACGCAAATGAGGAAATCTCCGTATCTCATATTAAGGCACAATACAAAGCCATATTAATAAAAGCAGTATGAGACTGCTTTTGGAGCAAATAGACCAATAAAACAAAATAAGTTTCAGAAATGGACCTTAGTTATATGAGAGACTTGATATATAATAAAGATGACATACCAAAATCAATAGGAAAAGGACAGATTATTTTAAGTTGCAATTGAGAAACTTGCTCATTAATATGGAAAAAAAATAAAGCAGGATCTTTAATTTTGTCATATCATATGTGGACCTTGGATTAAACTCTCAAATGTAAAAGGTAAAATTTTGAAGCTAATAGATGAAAATGCAGATCTTCAAGATCTAGGAGCAGGGAAGGAATTTTTACAAAAACCCCAAATTGTTTGGCAAAATATCAGTGCATATAAATACATAATAATTACCATTTCTGTTTGCTAAGGACACAGCAAACACAACTGACAGCTGAAGGTCAGGAGGACGGTTTTTGCAATGTCTGAAACAGACATGAGATTTGCACCCAGAAAATTCAAGGAATCCCTGCAAGTCAATAAGAAAAGAAGGAAACCCTACAGAAAATAAGAAAAGGATATGAATGGACAAATCAAAGAAGGGGGGAGCCTCAAAGGCAAGCAAGTAAATGGATACTTGTTCAAAATCACTAGCAAACAGAAAGAAATGCAAAATAAAATAATGAGATAACATTTTATACTCATCGGAAAAAGAAGGAAGGGAGGGAAAGGAAAGAGAAAGAAAGAGGGGGGGGGGGAGAGAGAAAGAGAGAAAGGAAGAGAGAAAGAAAAGCACTGAAAGTATAGGGGATTCCCATATACCCACCCCGCCCCCTCTCACATTTTCCCCTATTAATAAACATCTTTCATTACTGTGGTACATTTGTTACAATGGGTGAACCAACATTGAAGCATTGCTGCTAACCAAGGTCTACAGTTTACATCATGGTTTACATTTCGCACTGTTCAGTTTTATAGGCTTTAACAAATGTATGGTGACATGTATCTGTCATTGCAGTATCACATGGGACAATTCCAGTGCCTGAATAGGTGGCACACAGGGCGATCTCACTCTGATGTGTAAATCCCAGAAACATTTTCACATTTCCTCACAAGGAGATATTTATAAGGATGTTTACCATGATGTTTTTGTTTATTGTAGCAGGAGTGTCATCATTAGGGGAATTGTATTTGTCAGGGTAAGGTTTGGCTGCCTTAATAGAGGTTCTCTCTCTCTCTCTCTCTCTCTCTCTCTCGTAAAATGGGAGGTGTCCTGCTATCGCCCGACGTCACCTCCATCTGCGAGGCTGAAACTGGTTCACCGTGACCACACATTGTTCCAACCCCTAGGAAGGACAGAGGACTAGAAAGCAAGCAGTTTCTTTTTAAGGGCATGACCTGGAAGTGGCATCCTTCACTTACCCTGAGAACCTCATTGCCCAGAATTTAATTACATGGTCACTGATAGTTGCAAGAGAGACTTGGCTGGATGGCCAAGGCCAGGTTAGAACTTGATGAAACAATTACTAAAAGGAGGAGGGAGAGAATGGGCATTGGGGGACAATTAGTTTCTGCCGCAGGAATGGATGAGTAAAATGTGACTGGCGCAGCCATGAACTATTATATAGCAGTTACAATCTACAGTGTAGACAGACAAGTAGCAAAATGGGTAGATCTTAAAAACATGTTAAGAGCAATACGAAACGAAATGAGAGACACAACACTATGTAAATCTGAAATACAGACATACAAAACAGTATTAATATTTTAATGGAAATATACATACTCATAGATATATATAAAACACATGCGTGGGTACTTTCTTTTAGGGCAGTGGTGTGGGAGAAACATGGGGATGAAAGGAAAAATCAATAATAAAACAAGAGAGAGAAACCGCATGGATGCGAGATGGTAATGTGCCCTGAGCAAAGAAGTAGGATTACCACAATTCCCTGCGTCAGAGGTCACAAAAGAAAAGAAAAATACAGCAAAGGGAAATGAAACAGACATCTGGAATAAAAGGGTTTTTTAATCAATCCCAAATATGAAGTTGGGAAGTTAGCCAATTGATTTTCGCCTCCTTTCTGCCCCAGTGTGAAGTTGATTCATCTCTGTTTGATACTCTGTCCTCCGGTGGCTGGCCTGAAGCTGCTGCTATTAAAATGAATTTTAAACACAGAACAACAGCAAATTATGCTTGATGTTTTGCATTTTAAAAATGCTGGAAAGAAGACGACTCCTCACAAGTGATTGAAAAAAATAGTTGTTTTATATTTTGATGATTGGGAGAATACTGCATTTCAGAGACGAAAATGAAAAAAAGAAATTGAACAATTGCATAATGATAGCAAATGCATATACAAAATAGCAAAAATCTAATTTTCTGAAGGGCAAAATAGAAAACTGCTCTGCCATTATCCCTTACATTTATATAAAGAATATTTTCCTACCTATAATCTTTTTGCATATTTTTAGTGGATTAGTTCCAATGGGTATGTTCAGGGAGATTTGCATACAGGTGCAAATATTTAAAGCTCAGGAGGATGAATTACCAAATTTATTCAAATGTTCTTATTGATAACAGGATTTTCTGTATAACTATGAGCCACATTGAAAATACTGGCCTGGATTACTGCATACCTGCATAAACATAGACAGTATTTTATTGAAACAGTGAATTTAGACATAGGAGGATTTAAAATTCCAAATCTTGCTCTACTCATTTCTACCAAGATTCGGGGAGATCAGAAGATGGTATATCTATTCCCTTGGAGCTTTCCTTAGAATAGCTAAATAGCTAAAATAATGTACATAACTTATACTATCTTTGAATTCCACCTTGAACATGATAAGTAGAGTTTACAGTGACATATGAAATTTTTAATCATTCAAATGGCTTTTATGTTCCAAGTATGCTAAGCTGTTTTCTCACCCGGAACAAGGTCTTATTTTATTTTGTGCTCCCCTCAAGGCCAAGCCAGATTCTGTCCAAACGGGTGCTCTGTGCATCTGTGGAATGTTTCCCAAACCATAGAAAGGCTTGGTGTCCCGCGTGCCGTGGTCAAAGCAGCAGCCCTTTGGGACGGAAAGGGGGTCCTGTTACTGTCAATCCACCCTCTGAAATCCACCGATGACTCTACGACCTGGGAGCCAGCTCTGGCTCATTTGACTCCTTTCCCTGAGATGCTCGACTGAGACTTGCAAAGCGTCCTTCCTGGAAGAGAGCAGGCTAAGGAAGAGTGGGGTCTGAGGCACTCACTGACCAATCCCCCTTGCCCGGGAGCAGTGTGGACTTCAGGGCTCCGAGCTGCTCGGCAGGTGCATCTAACCCTGGGAGATGACTCCTCAAATGGTGGCAGCCATAGGCAGGGAGACGTGGCAGCTAGGTGGCATGACATCTTCAGGGTTTAAAGAAGCCTCAACAAGCTGGAACCCATCAAGATGAAATTTCCAGGGCTTAGTGGGAGGATCAGAAGAAGAGCAATTGCACAAGGGCAGGAGGAGGACATATGACTTGACAACGATACACAAGAGAAAGCCTTGGGGATTTGGGAAGCAGGTGAAAGGTGCTGTAGTAAAAATTAAGGCACCTTGGGACATGGAGAAATAGGAACACTCATTCACAGCTGGTGGCAATGTAAAATGGTACAGAAAGCTCAGTACAGAACTGCCATATGACCCAGCAATCCCTCTACTGAGTATATGGCCCAAAGAATTGCAAGCAGGGGCTCAAACAGGTATTTGCCCACCGATGTTCACAGCGGCATATTCACAATTGCCAAAAGAGGGAAGCAACCCAATTGTCCACCAACCAATGCATGGATAAACCAAATGTGGTACAAACAGACAACGGGATATTATTCAGCATTACAAGTGAATGAAGTTCTGCTTTACGAGACAACATGGATGGACCTTGAAGACATCATGTTGAATGAAATAGGCCAGACACAAAAGGACAAATATTATATGATCTCACTGATATGAAATAATCAGAATAAGCGAACTCAGCATCAGAATCTAGAACATAGGGTACCAGGGACTGGGTTGGAGGTAGGGAATGGGGAGTTAATGCTTAAGTTGTACAGAATTTTTATTGGGGTGATAGTAAAGTTTTGGAAATGGATGTTGGAGGTGGCATCACAACATTGTGAATGTAATTAACAGCACTGAATTGTATATGTGAATGTGGTTAATAGAGGAAATTTTAGGTCATACATATATTTCTAGAATAAAAATTAAAAGAAAAAACATAGGACAGTAAACGATGGACTATAGCTGATCACACAATTGTGAAAATGTTCTTTCATGAATTGTAACAAATGTGCCCCACTAATGCAAGGTGTTGATAACAGGGTGGTAGATGGGAACTCTATTTTATATAGTTCATGCATGACATTTTTCTAAACCTGCAAGCTCTTAAACAAAAGTATATTAATAAAAAATTAAGGCCACCGCAGATTGATTAACCTAAGGAGTGACACCAAAATGAGGAAGGTGAGCATTCTGTCCTGTTATGATTTATTAGACATCTCCTGCATACTTTACAAAAGAAATAGACAAATCAAAGCTTGTTCAGAAAAGCAACAAAGCCTCTTCAGGACTCACGGAGGCTCTCGCAGACTTAATAGATGTGTTAAAGTATTTGCTCTTTTTGCTGAACGCACGTGAGCCTGGGTTTGTGTAACTTATTATTTTTTAAAGATTTATTTTTTATTTATTACATATCCCCCCCCCCTTTCTGCTTGCTCTCGCTGTGTGTCCATTTCTGTGTTCCTCTCTGTCCGCTTTGTCTCCCCCCACTG
>PVKH010012251.1:0-17364 GCA_004027955.1 Chaetophractus vellerosus | reverse complement strand
AAAATAAAACATTTTACATTTGGTTATTCAGTAAAGAAAGGAAAGAAGAGAGGATACAAAGAAAAGAATACATATATTTATTTGTAAATCAACTTCTTTAGGTATAATTTAAACAACAAAAAGCACAATTTTCAAGCATACATTTAGGTTAGAATTGACAAATGTATACACCCATGTAATCAACACCAAAATCAAGAAGCAAGATATTTCCATCACACCAAAAAAAATCTTCCTGCCCCTTTGCAGTCAATCACTTTTTAAAGTTTTTACAATGACTTCTTGTATTCACGTGCAAAGAATTAGGTTTTCTCTGTTTGCCTAGTGAGGGAAAAACAACTCTGGAAAATTTATTTTCCTACTAGGGTAATATTAATATTTTTCAACATAGTGCTGTAACTCTTCTGTGCCCATAAGTACCAAAAGAAGTTGGGGATAGAAGTGCTTGAGATTAAAAAACACCATGGTAATTGTGGTCAGCTCCAAACAAAAATGAGAAATTTCTGAGGCCATCTTGTTTCAGTACCTGCTTTAACCCTAACTATACATATGAACCAGAATTGATCAACCCAAGTTCTAGATGACTTGGAATGCACTTGGAAAATTCACTTGACTTTGCAGTGATGCAATTTATATTACCTTATTGTTGAGTCTTCAGTAGTGATGGAGTAATAAGGGATACAAAATGTTAAAGAGTGGGAGTTGCAATTCTAAAAAGTAGCCAGGAAAAAATCATATAGAGTAGGCACAATTTAACAATATACCAGGTTAAGTGAGGTTTTAAGCCATATACATATCTGAAGGAAGAATATTAAAGACATAGGGAACAATTTGTGCAAAGTTTCTTAGGCAGGAGCATGCTGAGAGTCTTATAAAATTTTGGCAGGTTCAATGGTTTGTATATCACAGTGGGATTCAAGGAATTGATAGAGTTGGGCTATGGTGCATGTTAATGGGAAATAATAGAGGGGGATTGGAAATTAGTGGGTGTGGAATTGAGATTATAGAAGGGTAATGAGAAGATTTACTGTATGACTATGGGAGTAAACATCTAAAATGATTAAAGATTACTGAAAACCTATTGTGCAATCAGTCAATTAACAAACCATTTGGAAAGATAATCTTTGTAGATGTCAAAATCACCAAGAATTATGGCAGAAACATGGTGGAGTTACAGTAATCAGGAGCCAAAACATTCAAGGAATGATGTGGAATGACCTGGTAAACCAGGGATGACTAAAAAAAGAAGGGCTGCAAGTGGCATAATCTGACTGAGATTAAGTAGTAATGATGAACAATGGTAACTAAAACCTCTGTTCCAGGCCCATTGGCAGGAGAAATGTGAGAGAAAATAATACCCACTTAAGTGGAAGCAGCAACCAGAGTGAAGGACCAGGAAAGCAAGCAGATAAATGCAATAGTCACACAATAGATTGGGAATGTAGGTGATTCTGCTTATTACTGCCCCAAGATCCAGAAGTACAATGATAAAAAATGTGCAGGGATGAAAATTAAGATCAGAAGGGGGCTTCACAGAGCAGTAGGAGAATAAAAGTATAAATTTTAAAAATCTCATAATTAAAAGAGCAGTCCCTAATTTGAGAAATTTTCATTCAAACTCTTCAAGTCCTTGGAACTCACAAAGTCCTGTATTTGTTGCTGGATTGTTGAAATAGAATAATCCACCATAATGTGATCTCAGAAGACAAGGATAGAACATTACTTGGTGCATAATGAGGCATCAATAAATATATGCCAAATTAAAATTAATTTTGAATAAAAATGCTTCTGTGAATTTTCCTGGTTCTCAATGCCTGTGTCAGAGATTGTTAGATGTCCACTAAAATCCTTACCCCCCTTCTGCAGTAAGAGAGTTTCCTGGGTTCATGGGCTCCTAAACAGAGCTCCTGTGTGTAGCAAAAATAAGATGCAAATATGGTAGTCAATTTCTGGTACTTCCTCCTATATACCTATCTTGATGAACTTCAAACTCAAGTATTTTGAGTTTTGATGGTCAATTTGAATTCATATCCACAGTTGAAAATAAATCATCAAATGCCCTTGCTAGTGGATTTCTAGCAGTCTCTGAAAAAGCTAATTGGCACCAGGAACATGCACAGAGAATTTTTTACTGAAAATACCCCAGCCCTCTTTGCTACTAAGTGAATTTCTGTGACTAATTTCTTTTTGACTGGTTGTAGGCAAAAAGGATATGTGTAAGTTCCAAGCTGAAATCTGAAACATTGAGTATATATTTCTGCAAGTTTGTTTCATTTGAACATTTTTTTATACTTTATAATTATGCTCAGGTGAATTTCCTCCCATGCATCCCCCATCCCCAACACCCCACACCAATGATCCTCCCCCACCCCCGGTGTAACCCTTCTGTGATCCAAAGCTTCTTCAAAGTTTAAGCCATTAAGGTAGCTGAATACAATTAATAGGAAAATGAAATAATGATAAGTTTAAATGTAATAGAAAAAATACATAAAAATTAGAAAAAAATAGAAAAAAAATTAAAGGATTGGCATATTAAAAAATGAAAAATATTTAAAAAAATTTTAACCTTTTGCTTTTCACCAGTGCAATATCTAGTGTCTAGCCTGTACTGTGGCACCTTCCCCCTCTCATTTCCCGGTGTCTCACTATTTTTCATTTTCTTTCCAAAGAAGTTTTAGGTCACAGCAAAGTCACACACAGACTACAGGAGCCTCCCATATATGCAACATCCTACCCCTTTTCTCCCACCCACATATTTATACCTTTTCATATGTGGATGGTAACTAAAACCTATTACTATATCATACTATATCATAACTGATATACAAATAGTGAAACATAGCTACTAAACATTGTTAATGGTTTACACTATGGTTTACATTTTAAACTGTACATTTTTATAAATTTTTATATTTACCATGTCCTGTGTCCATCACTGTATGGTAATGAAGAACATTTTTACTGACCAGTAAATACCCCCTGTTTGATCTGTTCTATTTCTCTCACCCCATCACCCCAGGACCCACAACGAGCCCTTGGCTTGACTTGTTGGATGACAAGATTCATAGCTATATGCAACAAGAGGTCCTGACACATTGGTTTGTCCTCCCCTATTAGGAACCATCCTTGCTCTTGAGAGACTCCCACCTGTCTATTTCTGAACAAATCAGTCCTCCCAAATATGGGAGTCCAACTCTTTCCTGCTCATTATGTGGATCTCCACCCACTGATACAACACATTATGACAGAATGAACACTCACACACTCCCTAGAAGCCTGCTTGTGTCATAGTTTTTAGTTCTGGATATATTCCTAGTAGAGGAATTGCTGGATCTTATGGCTGTTCTATTTTTAGCTTCCTGAGGAACTGCCAAGCTGTCCTCCCAGAGGCTGCACCAATTTACAATCCCAACAACAGTGAAGGAGTGTTCCTATTTCTCCACATACTCTCCAACACATATTGCTGTCTCTTGTTTTTAATAATGGCCATTTTATGCTGTGATAGATAATATCTCATTATTGTTTTGATTTGTATTTCCCTAATAGCTAGTGATATGGAACATATTTTTGTGTGCTTTCAGCCATTTGTATTTCCTCTTTGAAGAAATTTCTATTTAAATCTTTTGCCAATTTTTTTCAATTGGATTGCTTGCTATTTTATTGTTGAGTTGTATGATCTCTTAATATAGAATGGAAATCAATCCCTTATCAGATATGTTGTTTCCAAATATTTTCCCCAATTGAGTTGGCTGCCTTTTCACCTTCTTGATGAAGTCCTTTGAATCACAGAATTGTTTAATTTGAGGAGGACCATTTATCCATGTTTTCTTTCTTTTTTTATTTTCTAAACATAATTTTAATTTGACATTTCTATCATGAACATTTGATTTTTTAAAAACATGGAACAAATTAGTTTTTTCCAAGTTTGTAGTATATCATCTGTGTTTGCATGTGTGTATGCATATATCATGTACACCTTGCTTACCTGCATACAACCATTCTGTACATTATTTTCCAATTTTCAAAAAATTAATTGTATTCAACTTTTATAGAAAACTACCTCTAAAATTTTGTTCTTGTGTTTTTGGGATTTTTAAACTTTCTTTATATATGCCAAATAGTTAATGTTAGGTGAAAACATATACATACAAGTATTCAAAGAAAATCATCCTATAAGGAACCCTGTTGTGATTTTTTTCTGTGTTGTTTATCTTTTTGTACCACTGATAACTGAGCTTTATATTTTCTGCCTATGGATTTTAAATTGCTTTTTATATTCTTTTTTTTATCTTTATAATCAATCCTTACTTCTATGTGCCATTCTTTGTAACACACATATCTACATTATATTTTCTATGTGAGGAAAAGTAGAAAAACATAAAGGAAATTTAAACAAACCAGAAACAAAGATACTTTTTAAAGTGTCAGTAAGACATGTATTTAAGTATCAATTGCAGACTTTCAAGTAAATTAATGCTTTTATAAATAATCATAATTATCCTCATGATTTGGGCTATTATGTATAATAAAATGTAATTAGAAAATAAAACAAGAGTAAATGAGAGCATATAAGAATTAGAAACCCCATATTGTCAAATATTTAAGATTTAAGGGGAAAGTGAGTTGCATATATATGCAGATATATCTGTTTTTCTGGTCACATGCAGACATTACCAACTAGGCATTATTTATATTACATAGGTTAAATTATATTTATTTAAAATATGTGTTTAATGTATATTAAGTTACACTTTTTGAAAATAAAATATGTTAATGTTCATATATAAAGGAAATATCAACAATGTTTCCTGGTAAGGAACTGAGCATATTCTTAGAGACATAATTGCTGCATTGTATGCTTTTATCAATAATTCTAATAATTGAAATTTGTCATAAAATAAGGCCAACACAATTCATCATCAACCAATCCGAAACTATTTTCCAAGTGTTCATCATCACTAGGCTCCTAAATTTTCAACTTAAACTCTATGTTTTCTTTCATTGCTTGTGTTTTTGGAGTAAGGTTTAAGAATCCACCACCTACCACCAGGTCTTGAAGATGTTTCCTTACATTTTCTTCTAGGAGCTTTATGGTACTTGCTTTTTTATTTCTGTCTTTGGTCCATTTTGAGTGAATTTTTTATAAGGTGTGATATAGGGGTCTTCTTTCTTTCTTTTGGCTATGGATTTCCAGTTCTCCCAGCACCGTTTATTGAATAGAATGTTCTGTTCCACCTGGGTGAGTTTGACAGGCTTGTCAAAAATCTCTTGGCCATAAACACAAGAGTCTGTTTCTGGTCCATCAATTCGGTTCCATTTGTCTATGTATCTATCTTTATGCCAATGCCATGCTGTTTTTTATCACTGTAGCTAGGTGAAATGTATTAATGTCTGGAAGTGAGAGTCCTCCAACTAAACTTTTCCTTTTCAAAATGTTTCTGGTTATTCAGGGCCTCTTACCCTTCAAGGTAAATTTGATAATTGTGTTTTCTACTCATTTAAAAAATGCTGGTGGAATTTTTTTATTGGGATTGCATTGAATCTATATATCAATTGGGGTAGAATTGACATCTTAATGATATTTAGTCTTCCAATCCATGAGCATGGACTGTTCTTCCAATTATTTAGGTCTTCTTTGATTTCTTTTAGCAATGTATTATAGTTTTCTGAATACAAGTGCTTTACATCCTTGGTTAAGTTTATTCCTAAATATTTTATTCTATTAGTTGCTATTGTAAATGGAATTTTTCCTGAATTCCTCTTCAAATTGCACATTACAATTGTGTAGAAAAACCACTGGTTTTTGCATATTGATTCTGTATCCTGACACTCTACTGAAATCTTTTATTACCTCTAGCAGCTTTGTTGTAGTTTTTTTTGTGAATTTCTAGATATAGGATCATATGTGTGGATAGTGAAAGTTTTACTTATTCCTTTATGATTTAGATGCATTTTATTTCTTTTTCTTGCCTGATTGCTCTAGCTAGAACCTCTAGCATTATATTGAACAACAGTGGTGACATTGGGCATCATTGTCTTGTCCAGGATCTCAATGGGAAAATTTTCAGGGTTTCACCATCGAGTACAATGTTAGCTTTATTTTTTCCATATATGGCCTTTATCATGTTGAGAAAGTTTCCTTCAATTCATACTTTTGTAGTATTTTGATCAAGAAATATGCTGCATTTTGTCAAATGCCTTTTCTGCATCAATGAATAAGACCATGTGATTTTTCTTCTTTGATTTATTAATGTGGTGTATCACGTTGATTGATTTTCTTGTGTTAAACCATGCTTGCCTACCTGGAATAAAACCCATGTGATCTTGATGAATAATTCTTTTTGTGTGTTGTTGGATTCAGTTAGCAAGTATTTTATTGAGGACTTTTGCATATGTATTCATTAGAGAAATGGGTCTGTAATTTTCTTTTTTCATATTTCTTTATCTGGCTTTGGTAATAGGGTGATATTGGCTTCATAGAATGAGTTTGGTAGCATTCCTTTTTGTTTAATTTTTTGGAAGAATTTGAGTAAGATTGGTATTAAATGCTCTTTGAATAATTGGTAGAACTCACCTGTGAAACCATCTGATCCTGGGCTTTTCATTTTGCAGAGTTGTGTG
The DNA here is from genome assembly GCA_004027955.1 of Chaetophractus vellerosus. Classification (NCBI taxonomy): domain Eukaryota; kingdom Metazoa; phylum Chordata; class Mammalia; order Cingulata; family Chlamyphoridae; genus Chaetophractus; species Chaetophractus vellerosus. The sequence continues at coordinate 10,746 of PVKH010012251.1, read as the reverse complement.
ATGACTGTTTCAATCTCTTTACTTGTGATTGGTTTATTGAGGTCTTCTATTTTTTCTAGGGCCAATGTAGGTTGTTTGTACATTTCTAGAAAATTTTCCATTTCATCTACATTATCTAGGTTTTGGCATAAAGTTGTTCATAGTATCCTCTTATGATCTCCCTTGTTTCTGTGGGGTCAGTAGTAATGTTTCCATTTGCATTTTTTATTTCATTTGCTTGCATCTTCTGTCCTTTTTCTTAGTAAATTTAGCTAAGGGTTTGTTGATTTTGCTAATCTTCTCAAAGAATCAAATTTTGGTTTTGTTAATTCTATTTTTTTTGTTCTCAATTTCATTTGTTTCTGCTCTGATCTTTATAATTTCATTCCTTCTATTTGCCTTGGGATTATTTTGTTGTTCTTTTTATAGTTCCTCCAGCTTCATAGTTAGTTCATTGATTTTAGCTCTCTCTTCTTTTTTAATGTAGGCTTTGAGGGCTATAAATTTTCCTCTCAACACTGCCATTGCTGCATCCCATAGGTTCTCATATGTTGTGTTCTCATTGTCCATTGTCATTCATCTTGAGATATTTATTGCTTTCTCTTAAAATTTCTTCTTTGACTCACTGGTTACTTAAGAGTGAGTTATTTAATCTCCACATATATGTGAATTTTCCCTTCTGCCACTTGTTGATTTCCAACTTTATTCCATTATGATCAGAGAAAGTGCTTTGTATAATTTTGACTTTGTTGAATTTACTGAGATCTGATTTGTGACCCAGCATATGATCTATCCTGGAGTAAGATCCATGAGCAGTTGAAAAGAATGTATATTCTGATGTTTTGGGGTGCAATGTTTTGTATATATGTCTATTAAGTTTAGACCATTTATCATATTATTCAAGCTTTCTATTTATTGATCCCCTTCCCAGATGTCCTATCTAGTGATGAGAGAGGTGTATTGAAGTTTCCAACTACTATTGTAGAGATTTCTATTTCTCCCTTCAGTTTTGCCAGTGTTTGCCTCATGTATATTGGAGAGTCCTGTTTAGGTGCATATATATTTATGTTCGTTATTTCTTCCTGGTGAGTCATCCCTTTTATTAATATGTAATGTCCTTCCTTGTCTTTAATAACAGTTTTGCTTTTAAAAGTTATATCATCTAATATAAGTATAGCTACCCCAGATTTTTAAAATTACTGCATGTATGGAATAAGTTTTTCCAACCATTCACTATCAATCTATTGGTATCCTTGGGTCTAAGGTGAGCCTCTTACAGATATAGATGGCTCATATTTTCTTATCCATTCCACCACTCTCTGTCTTTTGATTAGGAGTTTAGTCCATTAAGGTTCAATGTTATTATTATAAAGGCAGTTTTTATTTCATCCATTTTGATCTTTGGATTTTATCTGTCATTTTATTTTCATCACTCCTTTGAGAGTTTTAGTTACTGCTACTGATACAGTTGTCATTTCTAGACCCTCTACCAAGCCTCTTTCTCCTGTTTTTTCTTTTCTTTTTTTTTAAGATTTATTTATTTTTTTATTTATTACATTCCCCCCCCTTTCTGCTTGCTCTTCCTGTGTGTCCATTCTTGTGTTCCTCTCTGTCCACTTTGTCTCCCCCCGTTGCGGTGATGCATTGAGACCGGTCACCATGCAGGTGGCTTTTGCCCCACTTGTGGGTGGTTTCTGCTTCCATTCATGGCTGGCTCTGCTTCAGTTCATGGGTGGCTGGCTGCGCTCCATTCACAGGTGGCCTGCCCTGCCCGTGGTGGCTTTGCCCTGTCCATGGCAGCTTTTTGCCCTGCCCACAGCAGCTCTGCCTGCCCATGGTGGCTTGCCTTTCTCAAGGTGGTCTGCCCGCTAGGAGAGGTCCTCAGGAACTGAACCCAGGGCCTCCCATGTGATATACCAGCGCCCTATCCACTGGGCTATAAGGCCGGCCCTCCTGTTGTTTCTTTTCAGGCCATAACCATCTCTTTACTATTTCATGCAAAGCTGGTCTTTTTGTTATAAACTCTCTCATTTTCTGTTTATCTGTGAATATTCTAATCTTGTCTTCTTTTTTGAATGATAATCTTGCCAGATATAAAATTCTTGGCTGGCAGTTTTTCTCTTGCAGTATCTTAAATATATCATACCATTGCCTTCTTGTCTCCATGGTTTCTCATGAGAATTCAGCACTTAATCTTATTGGGTATCCCTTATCTGTTATGCATTGCTTTTCTCTTGGTGCTTTAAGAATTCTCTCTGTTTCTGGCATTTCACATTCTGATTTGTATGTGCCTTGGAGTTGGTCTATTCAGATTTATTAAGATGGGAGTATATTGTCCTTCTTGGATATGGATATCTGTGTCCTTCAACAGGGTTGGGAATTTTACTACCATTATTTCTTCAAATATTCCTTCTGCCCCTTTCCCCTTCTATTCTCCTTCTGGACACCCATGACACATATATTTGCATATCTCTTACTGCCATATAGTTCCCTGAGACCCTGTTCAAGTTTTTCCATTCTTTTCTTCATCTGTTCTTTTGTATGTTCACTTTCAGAGGCCATGTCTTCAAGCTCACTAATCCTTTACCTGCATCCTCAAGTCTGCTCTTATATGCCTCCAGTGTATTTTTTATTTCATTTATTGCACCTTTCATTCCCATAAGGTCTCCTATTTTTCTATGTATGCCTTCAAATTCTTGTTTGTGCTCCCCCAGTGTCTTCTTAATATCCTTAATCTCTTTAGCCATTTCATTGACTTTATTAAGGAGTTTTGTTTCACCATCTATGATTAGTTTTCTTCACTCCTTTATGTCATCTTCGGGCTTATCTTGTTCCTTTAACTGGGCCATATCTTCCTCTTTCTTGGTATGGATTGTAATTTTTTTTTGGCAATTTCGCATTTTGCTTGCTAAATGTATTTATTCTGGGTGCAGTTTCTCTGTTTAGTTTAGTGCTTTCTTGTCTTTTCTCCCTTGCTCATTATGTAGTAGGAGTTGATAATGTAGTTGGTGCTGTAAGCTATGGAGACTAAAGCTACCCATGTTGCCCCAGGAGTTGATGAAACTTTTCCCAGCTTTCTTTTCTGTCAGCATTAGGGACAGAGCTGCAGCTGTGCATAATAATCCAAATTGGACAGGACAAGACCGTCTGTAGTTGCCCAGAGAGGCTGATGAAGGTTCACACCCTTCCACCTCTAACTTGAGTAGAGATAGAGCTATAGTTGTGGATGGCAGTCTATGACATGTGAGTCCACAAAGACCACAGTTGCCCAGGTAAACGGACATAGCACCAGACCCCCTCCCTATTCAGGGTGGGAATGGATGCCCTGATGTGTCCAACAATCTAATCCATGCTGGCTAAATATGCTTGAGCTCTCCCTGATAGAGTGAGGGAGTACTGTGCCTTCTGCCCCTTAGGGGTTGGGAATGGAATCACCAATGGCCAACAGTTCATTCTTTGTAAGCTTAAAGTACCCACCATTGCCCAGAGAGGCTGAGGAAACATCATTCCCCCTCCTATCCTCTTGGGTGGTGGGTGTGGTTCTATGGGTGCTCAACAGTTCAGCCTTTAGGCTAAGAATACCTGCCATTGTCCTAGGAGGCTGAGGAAACACCAGCTCCCTCCTATCCTATTAGGGCATGGGGTTATATCCACAGGCACTCAACAGCTAAGTCCCTATAGGCCAAAGGTACCCACCATTGTCTGGGGAGGCTGTGAAGACACCAGACCCCTCATATCCTTTTGGGGATGGGGATCGATCCATAGGGGTCCAACTGTCCAGCCCTTGCAAGCCAAAAGTGTCTGCCATTGCCCAGAAAGGCTGTGGAAACACCAGCCACCTCCTTTATTATTGGGAGGTGAGTGTGGATCCACAAGCATCCACCAGTCCAGGCTCTGTGGGCCTAAAACACCTGCAGTAATCCAGAGAGTCTGGGAAAACACAATCCATCTCATCCTAGGGAAGGGGGGTGAAGCCACAGGTCCCCAACAGTCAGGTTGGTGCAGGTCCAAAGTGTCTGCAGATGCCCTGAGAGGCTGAGGGAACACCATCCCCCTCCTATGGGGGGCAGAGGTGGAGATGGAGTCAAAAGCACTCAACAAACCACTTTCTGTGGGCTGAAAATGTCTGCCATTGCCCAGAGAGTCTGAGGATACCCAGCTCCTCTCCTATCCAATTGCTGTGTAGGGATGCAGGCCCAGGTGTCTGACTGTTCAGCTTCTGCCAGCAGAGAGCACCTGCAGTTGCCTGAAGAGCCAGTTACAGGTCCCAGTATCTTCCTTTCTGATGGAGGTGAGGCTGGAATGTAGGCTAAGCCTGCAATCTGATCTTGGGGGGGGGGAAGGAAGAAGCCAGTCCTAGTTTCACTGGATTTTCAGTCAGCCAGGCTTCCCTTCATGCCAGGGATGGAGTCAAATTGGTGGTCACTGGACTCTTTTCAACTTAGACAGGCTCAAACCTTAGCTGTTTCTTGGATTATACTTTAGCCAGTCTAGTCCACTAATCAGCAGCTGAAGTCAGTGAACAATTGTCTCTTCCTCCACCTTTTATGGGAAATGGAGCTTCTAACTCCAGCCAAGGAATACCTCTGGAGGTGGCTTGTGCCACTAGAGTAGGATAGGCACTGCCTCTGCATGTGGTTTGCAGTTTCCCAGAGAGGTGGTCCAGGTATGCCCCAGCTTCCTCCCTGCCAGAGGTGATGCTAGGTTCAGGCTAGAGCTGAAATCCGATCTGGGTGGAAAGAAGCTGGTCCCTACCAGCACTGTGACTTTCAATCAACCCCACTTCTCCTCATGCTGTGGGGGCAGAGACAAAATGGCAGCTAACTGCCTCCTTCTAATCTGGACAGGCTCAAAGTTTAGCTGTTCCCAGGATTATACTTTAGCCTGACAAATTTACTAACCAGTAACTAAAGTCTGTGCCACACCATGTCTTCCTCCCCCATATTTTGGGAATGGAGCTTCCAACTCCAGCCATGGAATACCTCCAGAGGTGGCATGAGCTACAGGACCCATGGTATGGAGGGCTCTACGCAGGAATCTTCTCTGCAGATGGGCAGTTTCCTCCCTCCCTACTTTCAAGGATGTTGTAGGATAATCTTCAACAAACAGGTGCTTTAGATAGCTCTGGGAGATTACTAACTGCCCTGTAGCACGAGCTGACTCCAGGAGTTCTTTACTTTTCTACTATCTTGGCTTCTTCCTTTCTGTCTTCTTTTTAATGTAGGCATTTAGGGCTAACATTTCCCTCTCAGCACTGTCTTCACTGCATCCCATAATTTTGATGTGTTGTGTTCTCATTTTCATTTGCCTTGATATATTTGCTGATTTCTCTTGCAATTTCTTTTTTGACCCACTGATTACTTTAAAATGTTTAAATTCCATTTTAGTGAATTTTCCAGTTTTCCATCCAAAACAATTTTTAGCTTCATTCTGTTTTTGTCAGAGAAAATGCTTCATATAATTTCATTCTTTCTACATTAATTGAGACTTGATCTGTGGCTTAGCTTGAGAAAAGTGTATATCCTGATATTTGGGGGTGAAATATTCTATACATTTCTGTTAGGTCTAGTCCTTTTATCATATTATTTACAATTTCTGTTCTTATTGATCCACTATCTAGATGTTTTATATATTGCTTAGAGTGGTGCTCTGAAGTCCCCCACTATTACTGTACAGGCTTCTATTTCTTCCCTCAGTTTTGCCAGTGTTTGCCTCATATATTTTGGGGCATCCTGGTTAGGGGTATAAATATTTATGACTGTTATTTATTCTTCATAAAGTGCCCCATTTATGAATATGTAGTGTCTTTTGTTTCATCTAAAAGTTTTGCATTTATTTTTTTTTTAATTTTTTATTTTATTACATATCTCCCCTTCCCCCCCGTTGCGGCGACGCGCCGAGACTTGGTCACTGTGCAGGTGCGGCTTTCCCCGCTTGTGGGCGGCTTCTGCTTCTATTCATGGCCGGCTCTTGCTTCAGTTCGCGGGTGGCTGGCTGCGTTCCATTTGCAGGTGACTTGCCCTGCCCGTGGCGGCTTTTGCCCTGTCCGTGGCAGCTTTTTGCCCTGCCCACGGCGGCTCTGGCCTGCCCATGGTGGCTCTGGCCTGCCCATGGCGGCTTGCCATTCTCAAGGCGGTCTGCCCGCTAGAAGAGGTCCCCGGGAACCGAACCCAGGGCCTCCCATGTGGTTTCCCAGCGAGCTCTTTATCCACTGAGCTATCTAGCCAGGCCCTAAAAGTTTTGCATTTAAAGTCTACTTTGCCTGATATTAGTATAGCTCCCTTGTGTCATTTTTGGTTACTGTTTGCATTGAAAATCATTTTCTAAACTATTCCTTGCAACCTATTCATTTCCTTTGGTCTAAAGGTACATCTCCTGAAATCAGCATATAAATGATTATATATCCATTCTGCCAATCTGTGTCTCTTAATTGAGTAGTTTAACCCATTAACGTTCATTATTATTACTAGAAAGGGCATACTCATATCAACCACTTTATCTTTACACTTTTAGATGCCATGTTTTATTTTTGTTTTTCTTTTTATACATTTAGTTACCTTGATAATAATCTTCCTTTCTACACTGTCTTCCAAACCTTTCTCTTTTGTTTTTCATTTCTACCTGAAGAACACATTTTAGTATTTTTTACAGGGCAGCACTCTTGTTGATGAGTGCTCTCAATTTCTGATTATCTGTGAATATTTTAATCTCTCCCTCATTTTTGAAATACAATTTTGATGGATACAGAATTCTTGCCTGGCAGTATTTTCTCTTTCAGTATCTTAAATATGTAATACCAGTTCCTTCTCCCCTCCACAGCTTCAGATGAGAAGTCAACAGTTTATCTTATTGAGCACCCCTTGTATGTGACAGATTGCTTCTCTCTTCCTGCTTTTGAACTTTGACATTTGACAATCTGATTAGTATGTGTTTGGCAGAATTTCTCTCAGGATTTATTCTGTTTGGAGTACACAGTACTTCCTGAACACATACATCCATTTCCCTCATAAGAGTTGGGGCATTTTCAGCAATTATTTCCTCAAACACTCCTTCTAGCCTGTTTCCTTCTCTTCTCCCTCTGGGACACCCATAGTGCATATATTTGTGTGTTTCATGCTGTCATTCAATTTCCTGGGACCCTGATCAATTTTTTCCATGTTTTCCTTCTATCTGATCTTCTATCTGTGCAATATCAGATGTCCTATCTTCCACTTGTTCAAATCAGCTCTTGTGTGATTCTAGTATACTTCTCACTTCTTCTGTTTTGCCTTTCATTACCATAAGATCTTTTCTTTTCTCCATGTATGTTTATAATTTCTTCTGTACACTTAGCCAGTGTATCATTATCTTTTAACTTTTCCTTCACCTTCTTGAATTGATTTCAAAGATTTGTTTGAACGTCTTTGATTAGTTGTTGCAAATTCTACTTCTCCTTTGGCTTTTAAATTTGTTCCTTTTACTGTGCCATATCTTCCTGTTTCTTAGTAGGTCATGTAAATTTTTGTCTATGCTTAAGCACCTGTTTATCTTGATGAGTTTACTCTTTTGGTCAGTTTTTGTCTCTTGTGAAATGTTTTATTGTTGCTTAACTTTGTTTAAAGTCTCTTCTCTGATACTTGGTTCAGCTTATTCTAAATTTTAGATTTTCTCATGTTTAACTGATACAAAACAGGCCTGGGATTTATGAAAGGGCACAGATCAGTTCCACTGAACCAAATTCTCTCTCTCCGCCTCCCTAACCTGCTCCTTCCTGGATGTTGTACCGTGGTTTCCTGGCCTTGGTTGTACATGCACTGTTGACTCACTACCCTCTGTGCCCACCTGTGGGTACCTATGCAAGTAGATCCTCCCACACTGGCCACCCACAATGCTCACCCTACACCCAGCCATGTCTCCTGCACAGCAAGTCCCCTTTGTGGCCAATGACACTGCTCACTCTTTCGCTCCACCATTTTTATGGCCATTGTGGGTCCCCTGCATTGCTTGCTCTGTAGCCCTGCTGCTACCCTTGTACCCAGTGAGTACACACTTGCTAGCCATCCTGCTGGTCACTCTGAGGCTCTGTCACTTCCCCAATGCCTGGCTATGCCCCCATAACTGGCAGCCCACACCACTATCCCTGCACCCCTTCTGCTTTCACTATGCCCAGTAAGCCTGCCTGTCTTCTTGCCTCTTGTGGAGTACAACTGCATCCTGATGCTCCCTACTCTACCATCTTGAGTCTGCCTATAATTATTAATTTAAGATTGTGCAAAAACATTGTTTTTTATAAAAGCATATATTTGAAAAATTGTCAATTCAGACATGTATGATGTCTCCAATTTTCAATCCCATAAATAACAATTCTATAAACAACTTTACAATAATTTTAACAGTGCAATATTTTTCAAGTTCTATGAATTCATTGTTATGTATAACATTTATAAACTTATTTTTCTATGTTGTTAGAACTTTCATTAACTATATTTTATTACAGATTAGTGATTATGAATATTTAAGCTAAGCAGAAGATTAAGAGAAGTATAATAAAAATCTTTCTTCCAATTATTTGAATCAATAATCCTTCTCTACACACATATTTCTTTTATTTCTTGAAATCTTTCCAGAAATTTTCTGTAATTATATTTGTATGGGTGTGATTCTGTATGTCTTCTTTCTTCTATTAGCAAGGCCAATGTTTCAATATTGATGATTGTACAAAATAAAACAATATGCATATGGACAATATGTTCTCTTGTGATAATTCTTTATATCTCTCTTTGTTAATATGGATACAATTATATTTTTATCATTTTCATTAAATTGTATTATCAAAGTAATTTAAATTTTATGCATTTGTTTTCTGAATATATATCTTTCTGAAAATCATTTGTCTATTAATCCTTTTGAATCTTGTTAATTTACCTAGGATGGGTGTTAATCTAACAACATAATTATTGCGTGTTTTTGTAAGAGTTCAGCTACTAGGACCAGGTGGTCTGGTTTCAAGTCTCAGTTTCGCTATTTATTAGGTGTGATATTATTTATTAGATGTAATGATTGGTACTATGTGATTACATTTAATAATTTCTGTTTAATATTAAATACTATACAAGTCTCAGCTTCCTGTTCTCTTACCACTATTAATATTTGCTATTTCTAAATATTTTTATTTCTCTTAAGTTTTTTTCATTGTGTCTTTCTTTTATGCACAATGGCAATTTTTCTATATGATCCCTCAGTGACTTATTTTTTATCACTTTCTTTTCAAACAACCTTTAGGTTACAGAAAAGTCACATAGAAAATATAGGTGATTCCCTTATATCCCAGCACCTCCCCTTCTCACATTTTCTCTTACTGATAACATCTTAAATGAGTATGGTACATTTGTTATGATTGATGAACAAATATTGAAGCATTGCTACTAACTATAGTCAATGTTTTACATTATGGTTTACTTTTTTGTAAACTATAAACTTTTATGTTTTGACAAAATTTATAATGGCCTGGATCCATCATTGCAAGATCATGCAGAACAATTTCAATGTCCTAAAAATGCCCTATGCTCCAATCATAATATTCTTCCCTCCTACTCCCCTCAGAACCTATGGTAACCACTAAGTTTCAATTTTTGAAATATAAGGTTTAAAATTACATGCATTAATATTGAGGGTTTCATACATTTGTCTGTTTTCTTTTACTAAGCACTGCCTATATTCTAGAGAGTTTCTTGCCCATCTAATACAGAACATAACAGGACACTCCAGGATGGGAGTTTAGTATTTTCATGTTTATTGTTTGGTTCTCAACCCACTGAGATAACACACCAAGGCAAAATGAACATTTTCATATTCCAGAGAAACATGCCCCAGGCGCACCCTATTTTACATTTCCTACCATCCTTATTGTCTTGCACTAGTACCCCTCATCTGCCAGATTTCCAAAAGAACATTTCCACCATTGTAGGTTAAGATTTGGTGCGCTCACATTCTCTCTTTTTTTAAAAAAATTGATATGTTTTTAATAATAACAGAACTAATATTTGTTTATTAATAATATTTGATAATGATCAGTTTGAACACAGTCATAGGCAGAAAATTGACAAAATTTACCTACATTTGTAATATGCTACTTTGGAGTGCTGATTGTTTTCTTTGGAAATATTTTAGTAACCTTATTAACTAAAAACTAAGACATGTCATTCCTTAATTTCTTTTCTTTTCTTTTTTGTAATACCCATTGAGAGTGTCTTTATTTTTTTTCAAATTTTTAATCAATTTTTTTGATACATCGATTGCATAAATGTTACACAGAAATTTTAGGGGTACCCCTATACCCCACCTCCCACACCTCCCACAAACTCCCACATATACATCCTTCATCAGTATGGCACATCACCTGTAATAGATATACACAGTTTGGGGCTTTGCCACCAAGCATAGACCACAGTACAGAATGTAGACCACCCTCTCTCCCTCACAGTTCTGCATGATACATGATGATATAAAATGGCCTATATCCTCCATTGCAACATCACCCAGGACAATTCCCAAGTCCCAAAAAAGCCCCATATTAAAACTGTCCTTCCCTCCCCCTGTCCCCAAAAGGCCCAGTGCTCACTGGCTCCACATAATTTTGTAATTTCTTCCATTGTGTGAATCACAGCAAGTCTATAACATGACACCAGTAAGTCAACTCTAGTCCATAGCTCTTCCCCCAATCCCAAGGAGTCTGGGATGGTGATGTCTCCTCCACCACCAAGGGTATATCCCATAGATACAATAGAA
>PVKH010012250.1:0-17319 GCA_004027955.1 Chaetophractus vellerosus | reverse complement strand
AAGGGGGTGCTATATAATAAATAAATAAATCTTTTTTAAAAAGTGTGACTATTTGATTGCAAAGTAGTGCATGCCTCATTTCTCATGAAACAGCTATTTATTCCATGCCAAAGAACCCATTCAGGATTGCCAGACCTCTTAGTTTTTCAAAAATTTTTTGTGAAATAGTCTCATTTTCAAATGTTAGCAACTAATGTGAATTTTCATAAACTACCAAAGCAAATCCTTCTGCAAGCCATACTGCCCCCTTTGAAGCCTCTACTCCAAGGAGAACAGTATGACATGGATTCTGGGGCCTCCACGTTGCTTCATCAGTCACCGCTGCCATTCTTACCCTGGCTCTGAAGACATTTGAGGGCTCAAGGGCTTTTAAGGAGAAAGAAGAACAAAGGGAGGTGGGGACTTACTTATCTATATGCTTTCCCTCAGCTCCCATACTTTTTGAAGGGAACAAAAGCCCATCCTCCTCTGAGAAACTCATTATTGTAGGTTTATGTCAAAGTAATAACTTCTCAGTTTGTTTTTGTGAATTGCTTTACATTTCTGTTGAAATTAGCCATAGCACTTCTTGGAGATTTTATAGTTCAGCTTTTCTTTTTTCTTTTTTTCCTCCTGACATCATGAGATTTGGTGGATATTTACATCTTACACTGTTGTAACTAACTTCAAGATGTAGAAGTTCATGGTTTTATAGATAAATGGATTTGGAACTTTTCCCTGTAATGCCAAAGTACTTGATTGCCTCTGAATTAAACTTTTGTTTCTAGACTTCTACTTCTATAGTCAGTTTCTATAGCCAGTGCTAAGTTATACTTCTGTCCATCAAGAGAAACCTTCTGATACATTTTTGTAGAGAAAGAGAAGGAATTCAAGGATAATTGGCAATTGTGAGCAAGACTTAATACATTTTCTGGAAACAAGAATATTACAGGTAACCCAATAAAAAATTTGTAGTTACCAATGTCATCCTCCCATTACATAGTCTTAACTGTTTAATATAGATCTTTTCACATATATATGAAAGGAGAGGAATAGTATAATGAACCTTCAGATACCGTATCATCACGCAGTTTCAACAGTTACCAACCCAAATATACCCCCAACCTCAACCTGCATAATAGATTTTTTTAAAAAGCAAATCACAGATTTACATGAATTTAACCTTAAATACTTCAGTCCCCATAATATTTCAGTTAGTTTCCTTAGAGAAGTGTGGATTTGTTTGTGAATGAATTAGAAAAAAGAGAACAATAGAAAATTAAGGAGAGAATATTAAAACAGGAAAGCTGCTGGAGAGTAGGCTACCCATACTATATGTGATTGTACTTGTGTGTTCTTAGTTGTGTGGAATTGTAAGCCATAGATTTTTTCCTATAGTGGGAATCAGCCTTTAGGGACAAGTTTTTGAAGTGACCATTGGGAAGACATTTATAGGGAGCTTTGTATTATTGTGATCAACTTATGTAAAGAAGGTTCCTAAGCTAGTAGATTTGTTGGGAAAAGTGACTTTATGTTTTTACTCAGCCCTTAAAGTTGTGTTTATTAGAGACACAACAGTTTATTTACATGTGTGTTTATGTGTATAAGTCTGAAAGTTTAAATAAATAAGGCAATTAATGTTTTAATCTACTTAAAATTGCATTTGCCTTCTAATTTGAATTTATATCCAATTTTTAAAAAATGTTCTTTAGAACTAGTCTAACTCTTTCCCTCAATTTTGGAACTTTCTAATTTACTTTTTGTTAGAATCTATTCTTTTCCAGGCTAGGAATGTTTATTGAATTCTTACCTTGCCTAGAGACTCTGCTAAATGATTTACATGTTTTAAATTATTTAGTCTTTCCAGAAATCTTTTGAGACATACTATTGTCTAAGTTTTACTAATGAGGAAACTGGGGCTCAATGAATTTAAGGTTTATTAGACAGACTGTGGCAGAAGTCCTATTTGAATAGTACGTTTGATTTCAGAACTCAGTCTTTTCCTCCCACCCCAGTGCCAGAGAGCCCACTCAGAGCTCTCTGGTCCCTGCAGGTGGAGTATTTTAAGTTTATAAACCCACCATTTTATATCCCTACTTGTACTACTGAACTAGAATACCATTGTCTACCATGATATGAGTATTATCTATAGCTAAAAACCTACCTTATGAACTTTCACCAAACCTAACTTACAGACATTTGGTTTACTGCTTACTTGGTTGTGAAGGTCAAATCAGTAGTTGTCTGCCATTTTTATTTATATTTAATATAGAACAGTGTATACATAGGATAACCAGGAGTGTTGAAGGTAATCTCATACTCTTTTTGTACTTCTCCTTAATGGAAATATGAGCCTCATTGATCATTTTCAAGCCTATTCTGTCTTGCTCTTGAATAGAACTTTCTGTGATGATGGAAATGCTCTATGTCTGCTGCTGACTAATTTAGTACCCACTAATTACTATGACTATGGAGAACTTAAAATGTGGCTTATTTGACTGAAGGACTAATTTTTAAATTTAATTTTAATTATATTTAAAATTAATTAATCACATCTGGCTGGTGACTACCAAATTGGAAAACACAGTTCTATAGGATTATAATTTGTATTATATATAATTTACGTATGTTTTAAAATATATTTATTTTAAGGCAAAAATAGAATGCTTAATTAGCTTCCGAGATCAGACGAGATCGGGCGCGTTCAGCGTGGTATGGCCGTAGACAGAATGCTTAATTAAATTAGGTTCTAAGGCCATTATTTCTCCTTACTTGGACAAGGAGCATAATTTATTAAATTCAATACCTAATACCTTTGGAGAAAATGAGAAGATTGCTTTACTCAGATACTAGAGTCCTTATAGAACTAAATTTACTTAAGTTTATTTTATGTAAAATGCCATTAAGCAGGAAGTTAGAAATATTACTTAATATATAATGGTTCAGAATGTGTACAAAGTTGCAGGTTTAAAAGTTGTTAGCCATTTGGTCAATTTGCTATTTAAGCCTAGAGCCAGGAAAACTAAAAATTATCACTGGGGTGGACTCTTGAGGCAATATATATAAAGATTGTGAAATAGTTGTTCTTAGCAAGGCCAGGACAAACATTCCAATACCCCTTCCTCCCACATCTCAATTCAGCATCTTCCAATCCTCTGAATACAGTATTCTGATACAGTCACTGGTGACTGCATGTAATGAGAAATGTTATTGATAGACGCGAGGAGACCGTGAAAATGATGAAGGCGGAGAAAAGATTTGAGAGCCAGGGTTTTAGATTTTAATGTGTGAGTCAACTAAAGGTTTGTTACATGAAATTCTATTTTTAATTTACAAACATTTTATGACCACTATCTAATTAATGTAAATAAATCAACTTCCAAATTTCTTTTTCTGAGTTGTTTTCTGAGTTGGCTCTTCAGATATTGTCATTATTCAGAATATATATTGCTAAAATTGATAAAAGTTTTGTTTCATAAGAACTTTTAGATGTATTATGCCACTGGAACTAGGTGGAAACTTTGTCCTTTTCTCATATCTTTATTTTATTTCCAGTTTTACAAAGCAAGTAGAGGTACAAAATAACTTTTATTTGTTTGTTTAATCAGAGACAAATGTCATTCATTCCTCAGTGGAGCAAAGGATCCTGGTTTTTCCTCTCAGGACCTTTCCTTGACAGAATAATAATAATAGAACAAGAAATTTGTGATAATATGCATTTCTTCTTTGGCCAGAGTATACATCTTTCTTTTTTCCTTTAGTTGGAGCCTGAGATTTTACTTTGGACAAGTGTGGACACTAACACTGTCTGAATAAGATAAAAATGTATTAAAACAAGATAAAGAGATGAGTAAATAGCATATTGGTGGCACTACAACCCAAAATATCTCAAGATTTATGTTTCCTGCATAATTACCAATTTCATCATTACAGTATTATGACCATCTGAATTATGAGAATCTGGGAATCTGTCACATATATAAGAAAAAGTCATGATCTCTTTCCTTTTTTTCTCGATTACTCAGGAAATGATTAAAGAATTATCATTGTCAGGGGGAAACGAGGATTCAAGGAACCTAGATTATAATCCTCAAACCACATTGACTGTTAGCTTAGGAGTTAGGTACCTGGGTACTAGTGTTTGTTCTAATATTAATTAGGTATCTGACATTTAGAAGTGATCTAACCATTCTTGAACAGAGTTCCCCCCTTCCTATCCCTTTTTTCTTCCATTTTAAAATTCGTATTTGACTACATTGAAAAGAATATAGGTAAAGTATTATGTCTGAGAAAGCAAAATAATAAAAGTACACATTAACCTACAATCCAACTTAGAAAATAGGCCACTATCAATACTGTTAAATTTAACACAGAATGGTTTTTTTTGTTTGTTTTCTTTTGTTTTTAATATTAAGGGATTAGAGTAGATCTCTTGAGTATTTGCTCATAAATTTTTCAGATTATAATATTTTTATCATTCTTTGTATCATCAATGGTGCTTATTATGTCTAAAATACCAACCTTATAAAGTCATTGAGTGATTAACATGGTATATAATAAATGTGATTATTTTCTCTGAATTCTAGGCTTGTTAACATCTCTACTTGCACACATCTTAAATGCAGTATATCTAAAATGTATCTATACATTTTTATAACATGTATCTATAGATTCAGTTCAATCCCTATAAAATTCTAGATGCTTTTTTTTTTTTTTTTTACAGAAATTGACAGTCTGATCCTAAAATTTATATGGGAATGAAAGGGACCCAGATTAGCCAAAATAATCTTGAGAAAGAAGAGGTGCTCACACTTTCTAATTTCAAAATTACTACAAAGCTACAGTAATCTAGGCTATCTGTTACTGGCATAAAGATAGACATATAAATGAATGGAATAGACTTGAGAGTCCAGAAATAACCCATGTATCAATGGTCACTTGATTTCAATAAGGGTGCCAAGACAATCAAGTAGTCTTTTCAAGAAATGGTGCTGTGACAATTGTTGATGTACATGCAAAAGAAAGAAGTTGGGGAATGAATCATGTCCCCCACAAAAGGCATGTTCAGGTCACATCCCCTGGTTCTGTGGGTGTGAACCCTTTTGTAAATAGGACCTTTGAAAATGTTAGAAGATGTGTCCAAACTGAATCCAATATGGCTGACGACATCTTTCTAAGCAAAGTAAATTAGACACAGTAGGAGGAAGCCACGGGGAGCAGCCGGAAGCTAGAAGTCAATGGAACCTGGAAGAGAAAGGAGAATATATCAACCTGTGCTTTGCCATGTGACAGAAAAGCCAAAGACCAAGGATCACTGGTAGCCAACCCCAGAATGCCAGTCTTCATGGAGAAAGTATCACCTTGTTCATGAATTGATGTTGAACTTCTCCTACCATCAGAACCATGAGCCAATAAATTCCTACTGTTTAAGCTAACCCACAGCATGGTATTTGTTTTAGCAGCTGTTAAACTAAAACAGACCCCTATCTTACTCTATTTACAAAAATTTACTCGAAATGGATCAGAAATTGAAATGTAATAACTAAAACTATAGAACCCTTAGAAGAAAACATAGGTATAAATCTTTATGACCTTGGAGTAGGAGATGGTTTCTTGGATATAACTCCTAAATCATGGAAAAAATGAAAAGTAAACTGGACCTAATCAAATTTAAAACTGTTGTGCTTTAATGAACATCATCAAGAAAGTAGAAAGACAACCCATAAAATGGTAGAAAATAGTTGAAAATCAATTATCTGATAAGGGACTTGTATGTAAAATATATAAAGAATGCTTATACCTCAATAATAAGAAGACAGCTCAATTTAAAAATGGGCAAAAAACAAACAAAAATAAAAATAAAACAAACAAAACCAAAAAATGGGCAAAGGATCTGAATAGACATTTCTCCAGAGAATATATACAAATGGCCAATGGAAAAAATGCCCAATATCATTAGCTATTATGATAATGCACATCAAGACCACAATGAGATACTACTTTATATCCACTAGGATGGATTTAATCAAAAAGAGAGAAAATAACAAATGTTGCCAAGGATGTAGAGAATTGGAACCCTCATACATTGGTGGGGGAATGTAAAATGGTCCAGCCAGTTTGGAAAACAGTTTGTTGATTTCGTAAAAGAATTTTTCATAGACTTACCATGTGCCCCAGCAATATGGTATGTACATACACATACAATGAAGTATTATTCAGCCATAAAAAGGAATAAACTACATGCTGCAACATAGATGAGCCTTAAAAACATTATCAAGTGAAAGAAGCCAGACACAAAGGGCTACTTATTGCATAATTACATGTATACAAAATATCCAGAGTAGGCAAATCCATAGAGACAGGATGTAGATTATGTAAACCAGGGGCTGGATGTGAGGAGAATGGGAATGGTGGCTAATGGATGTGGCATTTCTTTTGGGGTGATGAACATGTTCTGAAATTGGATATTAGTGATGTTTTCACAACTTTGTGAATACACTAAAAACCACTGAATTGTATATTTTTAAAAAGTGAATTTTATAGTATATGAAGTATATCTCAAGTTTTAAAAATTGCGTTTACTGATCTCCTTCCCATATCTGCCTTTTGTGCAGTCTTCTCTATTTCAGAAGTTAGGGACCATTTGAATGGTGTTCCAAGGTCGGAGGTGACAGATTTTTTCATCCAAAGGAGACCCCAAGGCATGTAACTAGTCTAATAATTTGGAGTGGTTTAGGAATAGACTGCTTTACTCCATTCCTGTACTTTCCACTCATGTAAGCAACTCCAGATGGATCAATGAGTGTAGCTTTCTGGAGATTTTGGAAGAATTGTCAGAGATTTAAGTGGCTGGAATCACCCAGGATGAATGAGAACACCCTTGCTCAGGAGATTTATCATTGTCATAATCTGTCCCAAAGCACCTGCCATCTCTACTCTACAAATAGTTTGTCATAAATAGTCCATAAATAAAATGACTTTAATGAGATTGTTAGCTGTTGAGAATCCATTTCTTCCTCTTCTGGGGTATACAGGTAGTCTGCATTTTCCCACCTTCCTTACAGTTAGGTGAGACTATATGGCTGAGTTTTAGCCAATGAAATATTAGGAGAAGAAACTTCCCACAGGTGCAAGAAGCTCCCTTTACCCTTCAGCGAGCTAGATGTAGATCCTTGGGGATGGTAAAACCTCAATATGGAAGGGGCCTGAGTCCCTGAATTACCACATGGAGGAGAGCTGCTTGCCAACAAGTAAAACCCCTCAGACTACTATGTGTTTAAGAAATAAATTCCACTTATGGTTGAGTTCTTTCACATTTTGGGTTTTTTTTGTTCCTACAGCCAAACATACCCTATAATATACAGGCAGACCACAATTCTCACATAAGAAAGTGACAAAACAAAATTCACCAAAGCCAGTATTGTATAGATAGAGACAATGAATTAAACAAATAAAAGAATTTTAAGGAATAAGCAAAAAAGGTTTTGAAATAATTTAATTAACTACTTGGTAGAGATTTGAGAGGATATTTATCCTACACAATAATCAGTTAGAGATATTAGAAAGCTGAAATTAAAAACATAAATCATAGTTGGCTCAAATAGCAGTGTGGAATTATTTGAAGGGTGAGCTAGAATGTTGAACAAGGAATTCTTCCAGAAAGGAGAACAAAAGGACAGACTGTATAAAAGGCATTGTGATTCCATCCTAAGGCTAGTGGGTACACTGAAAGATTTGCAGCAGTTTATTAAGAGGATGCTAGTTTCATTTATGTCTCTTTCTTGACCCAGCCATATTTCACCTCCTTTATATAATTGTTCTGTTTGTTCAAGTGACTCTTTCATTGGTTGAAATCATAGGAAGTTACAACATTGATGAATTTGGAGAATGGGAGTGGAATATAGGCCTTTCTCATATTCTCCACTCTCCATTGTAATGGTTTATTAAGAGAGCCCCAAGAAGTTAATAACAATAGTTGAATCACTGTGAAGGGTTCCCAAACAATGTTATGACACAGTTTGAGTTCTTATAATTCCCTCCACCTTTTTTAGTCTTTTTAATGTTTCATTTTGTGTGTTTCTTTTGCTGTGTCTTCAGGTTCATTTATCTTTTCTTTTGCAATGTCTTATCTGCTCTTTACCAAATTTAGGGAATTTTTATTTCAGACATTGTAGTTTTCATCTCTAGAAGTTCTATTGGGTATTTTTGATATCTTGCATATCTGTACTTCAGCCCTGTCTTTATTCTAGCTTCTTTAACATATGCAATGCAGTTATAATAACTTTTTTTTTTTTTTTTGAGATCCTGAGGCTGGGGATTGAACCTGGAACCTCATATGTGGGAAGCTGATGCTCAACCACTGAGCCAGATCGGCTCCCCTGAGTTGGATTTTTCTTTTGTTTGCTTGTTTGTTTTTTCTTCGTTTTAAGGATGCACTGGAAACTGAATCCGGGACCTCCCATGTGGGAAGCAGGCACTCAAACACTTGAGAAGGTTTTGAAGCTTGATTGCCTCAGCTTAAATGCTGGCTCTTCTACTTGTTAGATTTTTGACCTTCAGCAGTGCCTCAGTTTCCTAATCTATAAAAGAAAAATAACAATAGTGCCTTTCTCCTAGAGTGTTTGTTAAAATTAAAAGAGTTAATACATGTAAAGTGTTTCAAATGGTGCTTACCATATAAGTTCTCAATAAATGATAAGTTATGATTGTTAATATATCATAGAAAATTTTTAATGTAAAACTCCAACTTTAGAGTAAGAAAGATTGTGGTTTAATTGTCAGCTGTACCCTTTACTGTCTTATTTAACTTCTCAACCTCATTTTTCTCATAAAATGTAGATAATAACACCTACTCATTAAATAGTTGTGTAGAAGAAGTGAAATGATACTTGTAAATCACTTGGTACCGTGCCTGGAACAGATTAAGTGCTCTTTGGTCGTTACTGTTCTGATTACCTATTGCTGCACAATAAATCACCCCAAAGTTTAGTGGCTTAAAACGACTCTTAGAATAACACTCATGGTATTATCTCTTATGGTTCTGGGGATTGACTAAGCTCAAGCTGAGAAGTTTTTACTCAGGTTTTCTCATGCAGTTATAGTCAGATGGTGGCAGGGCCTACAGCACCTGGAAGGTTTTTCTTACTCATAGATTTGCTGCAGGCTTTAGGCTGGGATCTCTGCTGGGACTGTTGGCTCCCTATGTAGTCTTTACTTCCTCCTGGCGTGGTGACTGAATTCCAAGAGCAAGCGCCCCAAGAGGACCAGGCAGATGCTATATTGCCTTTTATGGCTTAGCCTCAGAAGTCATATAGTGTTACTTCTGCACAATTTCAAGAGAAGGGAAAATAGACTTTATCTCTCAGTGGGAGGTAATGCCACATTGCAAAAAGAGCATGTGTAATGAGTGATATTGGTGCAGCCATGTTTAGAAAATACAATCTGTCACAGTTAACTGTTATTCATGTACATGTTTACATATGTGCGAACATTTTACATAGAATTTTGGGTCACTTTTCTTAATTTTCTCACGTTTTAAGTTTTCCATGTAGTCTTTGTAAGCTCTGTAGTCCATATTTCAAGTACTTTATGGTCAGCAGGTAGTGTTGGCATTCTTCCAGCTCCCATTTGTGACATATACATCATCCTCCTGCAAGCTTCTTCTTCCCCCTCAGATGGCACTCTCGTCTGTTTGCTTGTTGCTTTTGCTCATTGTTTTTGTTCATTGTCTGCTTGTTGTCTGTCAGTTTCATCTTTCGGAGGCACCGGAACCTTACCTTGGACCTCCCATGTGGGAGGCAGGCACCCAATTGCTTGAGCCACATCTGCTGCCTGCTCGTTCTTTGTTTTTGCTAGCTGTCTGCGTGTTGTTTGCTTGTTGTCTTGCTTGTTGCTTTTGCTCATTGTCTGCTCGTTGTTTTTTGCTTGTTGTCTGCTCATTGTTTGTTGTCTTTAGGAGGCATCAAGACCCGAACCCAGAACCTTCCATGTGGAAGGCAGGCACCCAACTGCCTGAGCCACATCTGCTCCCCAAACTTCTTCTTTTGAATTGAATGCTATTTATCATTCCTCTGGTCACTCCACT
Source organism: Chaetophractus vellerosus (assembly GCA_004027955.1). Taxonomy (NCBI): domain Eukaryota; kingdom Metazoa; phylum Chordata; class Mammalia; order Cingulata; family Chlamyphoridae; genus Chaetophractus; species Chaetophractus vellerosus. Next base: position 7,256 of record PVKH010012250.1, on the reverse strand, counting down.
CCTGTGTCTTTATAGGGACATTAGCAATTGATATAAAATTTTCTTTATTTCTCTGTTTTGTTTGTGTTTTGCATATGACTGCTAATGGTGTATGTTGTAGTGAATGTCTAACTCTTTCTCAACTACTATACAGCTGAAATATCTTCTCTTTCTTTCCAAGGAGACTGACTTCCAGACTGATGTGGTTGGAATTTCTTGATACAGTGCTTTTGAAGTTTTTTACAGTAAATGTATGGCTCTTCAGAGAAAGGTCAACATTTTCTAGATGTCAACAATTACTATCCAAGAATCGTCTTCTTCAAATTGGCGTGCAGCAGAGAGTCCAGGAAATCTTTGTTAAAAAAAGGAAAGCACCAGTTTCATAATCATACTGCCCAGTTCTTATCTAACTGGCCTATCTGTATGCTTTCTTCCCTTTTTAAATTTTGCTCAAGCCCAACAGATTTGGAGATCTGTTCAACAATAAGAACTCTTTAAAAAGTAAATATCTTAATGGAACGCAGCTATTTCTTTTCCCTTTATAACTTAGCATACAGATATTTTGTAGATCTCTTTCTTCCCCCGGTTGCATATATAATAACAGTCTACTTTTTTTTTTTTTTAAGAGGTACTGGGGATTGAATCCAGGACCTTGTACATAGAAAGCAGGACATGAGTCCTGCTTGAGTTACGTCTGCTCCCCAACTTTTTACTTTTGTATAGTACTCGAGAGTTTCCAAAAGTGCTTTAAGTAAATGGGCTTTGTAGTTGAATAAATTTTAGTACAACAAAAAGAATATGCCCTCTGCTCCAAAATTACAGAATACGTAACTGCTGTCGCCTCCTTTCCTCTCAAAACCTCATTAAAAATATAGTTAAAAAGTATATTTTAATAAGCAAAAATAAACCTATAACAGTAAAAAGAAGAGAATGTCATTTACACATGAAAAGTTTCAACAAATTTCTGTAAGGATGTGAGAGCTAAAATAGGAGAGGAAGTTCTAGCCCAGAGTGCACAATAAGAGAGGATTCATTGGAGGTGTGGGCTGATTTTTCTTTTGAAATCCCAGAGGCTTCTCTCTCCCAGTCAGAAAGGGCAAAGCAAGAGAACATAAAAAGAATGAAAATATGTCTGTGAAACAGTTTGCAGATTGGTTAGTTGTCTCTGTCTACACCCTTCCTCCATACCCCCGACCCCAGCTCAAAAGAGCTGTCAGGGTTGAGAATGGTGTTCTCTAAAATAACTGAAGTAACCTAGAACAAGAGTTGTTAATGTGGGTTTTGGTACCCCAGAGTAAAATCATTCTTAGTCTGGCTTTGAGAGCTTCCTGAGACTAGCAGTTTCCTATCTGCACAGGCACCCTAAAGGAAAGTCTGTCAGTCCTAAATCTGGACTCACATGTAGCTCAGTCTTTCCATTTAGGGAAAAGGCTAAAAGGGAAACATGACTATATGCCTAACAGAGAGAAACTCAACATATTACCTAGAATTATAAGTCCATCCCTTCATTCTTAATATAAATGAACCACCAGTGATCACTGCTCATAAGAATGAAATAAGCAGCTTGAAAGATAAAAACTGCCTCAGAAGAAACATATTATTCTGGGAACAGAAGATAATTTAGAAAAAAAAAATACAATGATGAATATCAGAGAAAATTGAGAAGCATTTATGAAATGAGAAATGGCTGTGGCAAAGGAATAAAGAATAAGAAGCTCATAAATCAAAACTATGATTCTTGAAACTTTAAAAAAAATAATAAAAGGTGTGGGATTTTTCTTCCTTTTGGAGTAATGAAAATGTTCTGAAATGGGCTGAGCAGATAATAGCACAACTCTGTTGATGAAACTGAGAGCCACTGAGTGTGCACCTTGGATGGATTGTACAAGGCAGGGGACCATATAACACATTGAACTCCGTGGTGAATGATGTGGTTAACATGAGCATGTTCTCTCATGAACTATAACAAATATATAATAGTAATATCTGGTGTTAATAATAGGATGGTTTGTGGGAAAAAATACACCAAATATAAGGTATGGACTATAGATAGCAGTAATATTATGATAATGTTTTTTCATCATTTGTATCAAATGTGTCAACAATTGAAGTTATAATTGGTGGGGTGATGTATGGGAATCCTGTATGGTATGCATGATTGTTTTGTAAACTCACAGCTTCTCAAAAAAATTAATAAAAGGGGTGAAATATAAAGTGAAGGAACCCAAAAAGACAGATATATAGAGGGAAAAAAAAATAAAGGATTAAACCAAGAAGTTAAATACATAGCTAAGAGGAACTCTATGAAGAACAAACAAAGCAACAAAAAATGAAGCTGAGGAAACTATCAAATCAATTTTACAAGAAAAGTTTTCACCTCTTATTTTTCCAGCTCATGCTCTATATTAACCCAAGCAGAACAATTCTTCACGCTAACCAGGTCCTGCAACCTTTTCATTTCTCTCACTGTCCTGATCTCTTCTCTTCATGCTTAGATTAAATTCCATGGTTAATTATAATCACTGTCTTAAACACACCCTTAAGTTTCTTGCTCCTCTCTTGTTTTTTTTTTTTTATGCACCTGGCTAGGAAAACTCTTGTTAAATCCAACTCATTATCATGTCTATGCCTATATTCAGCTGATTGTAGCTGGAGAAAAACCTGCTGGTTGGTCTCACTTTAAATCCATGCTCGCTAACTTCAAGTGAGCCCTTAATTCAGCTCTGCTTGACTGTCACACCATATTACCTTAGTTCATCCCCTTTCATTTTCCTTGACAACTATTTATTACTTTCAGCCTTCTCATGTTTTTAACGCCTCTTTCTGCATCTTCACACCCAACTGATGACCTTACGTCCTATGTTTCCAAGGAAATTTAAGCTGACAAGTATAGCTAGAAGCTCTCTGAATCTACTAATCCACCAGCTGCTTTACCTATAAACTCTATACTCACTCCTCTGGTTGAACTGTCCATGTTCCTAACTCATTCCAACCCTTGCCTGATTTTGTACACCAGAGCCTACTGTTACCTACTCAAGAACATAGCTCTAGCAGTTCTGCAGCTTATCTCCCAGTTTCCATTCTCTGGATCATTATCATTATCTTACAAGCATGCTGTTATTTCTTCCATCTTAAAAAAAAAAAAAAATAGGCCTCCTCTTAACCCCACTTTTGCCTCCAACTTCCACTCCATTTTCTACTTCTTTACTGCAAATCTCTGTAAAAGAATTACCTATCCTTGCTGTCTTCAATTTCTCTTCTCCCATTCTCTCTTCAGCCCATTCTCTTGAGATTTCACCCTATCCACACTACCACAATTGCCCACATGTGGCTAAATCCAATGTTTATTGCTTGTTTCTTATTTTACCAGAGCTGTTGGCATCATTTGATCTTGTTGATCCTGTTCTTGAAAAACTTCCCTGCTTTCTTTCAGGACATCACACTTTCTTGGTTTTCTTCTTACCTCTCTGATTGCTTCTTCTATTTTTTAAAACATCTTTCTTGTGGAATATGTTACATACCAAAAATTAACATGTAATTGTACAATTTGAAAAGTTTTAGTAAATGTATGCAATTATGGAATCATCACTAGAATTCAGTTTTAGAACTTTTCCTTCACTCTAAAAAGTGTGTGCCCGTTTGCCATCAATCCTTTCCCCCACCCCCAGACCCAGACAACCAATGATCGATGTGCTTTTTAATCTCTCTAGTTTGCCTTTTCTAAAAATTTCATATAAATAAAATCATACACTATGTAGTCTTTTGTGTCTAGCATCTTTTATTTAGCATTAATGTTTTCTAGGTTCATCTGTATTGTTGCATGAATCAGTGGTTTGATCATTCACCAATTGATGGCCATTGTATTGTTGCCAGGTGAGGCTATTATGAAAAATGCTTTATAAACATTCACATGTAAGTCTTTGTATGGACATATATTTTCATTTCTTTTGCATGAATACCTAACAGTGAGATTACTGGGTTGTATTGTAAGGGCATGTTTAACTTTTTACAAAACTGTCAAATAGTTTGCCTAAGTGGCTATGCCATTTTACTTTCGCATTGGCAATGTATGAATGCAGTTTCTCTGCATCCTCACCAACACTTAGAATTGTCGATCCTTTTGATTATAGCCATTCTAATGTGTGTGTAGTACTATTTCGTTGTGATTTTAATTTGAAGTTCCCTAATAACTGATAACTAATGGTGTTGAACAGGTTTTTGTGTGCTTATTTGCCATTCATCCATCTTCTTTGGTCAATTGTTTATTCAAATCTTTTGCCCACTTTTTCATTGAGTTGTTTGTCTCCTTATTAAGAGTTCTTTGTGGAAGCGGCTGTGGCTCAATTGGTTGGGCTCCTGTTTACCATATGGGAGGCCTCAGGTTCGCTTCCTGGGGCCTCCTGGTGAGGGCAAGCCAGCCCCAGGGGTGCGGTGAGCTGGCGCAGCAAGATGACGCAGCAAGATGACACAGCAAGATGACCCAGCAGAGGAAGACAAGCAGACAGAGAAAAACTCAAAGCAAATGGACATAGCGTGCACAAGCAGCAAGCGGGGGTGGGGAGGGATAAATAAATAAATAAATAAAAATAAATCTTTAAAAAAAAACGTTCTTTGTATATTCTGGTTTTAAGTCCTTTATCACATATAAGACATGGAAGTGTTTTTTCCAGTCTGTAGCTTGCCATCTTATTTTCTTAACCCAGTATCAGATACCAAATTGCATAGAGTAGTTGTGTCTCCTTTGTCTCTACCAATCTGTAACAGTTCCTTATTTTTCCCTTGTCTTTCATTACCGTGACACTTTTGAAGAATACTGGCCAGGTATTTTGTGGTGTCCCTCAATTTGGATTTTCCTGATGTTACCTCATGTCTAGACTGACGTTATGGATTTTTGAAAGAATATCATAGATGTGATGCTTCTTTTCCTTTCTTACTCCCATCTTTTGTGTTAAACAGATTTCTGTTTGTGTACCCTTTTAGTTTTTCTGTTTAATTTTTTTTCTTTTAGATATTTAATTTTATTTTAATTTTATTTTTATTTAGGTTCTTCCTTAGTGTTACTCTAGAAATCACAACATGCATCCTTAACATATCCTATTCTACTTCAAGTTAATATTGGCTTAATTCTTTAAAATATAGAAATTTTGCTCCAATATAGTTCCATTTCTCTCCCTACCCTTTGTGCTATATGTATATTTATATAACACTGTAGTATTGTAATTACTGATTTTTAAATATTTTATTTTTTAAAGAAATTAGAACCAAAAAAGATGTGTGTCCATGTATGTATACAGTTCTTTATTTTATCCATTTGTTTACTATTTCTAGTACTCTTCATTCCTTCATGCAGAAACAAATTAATGTTTTGTGTCATTTCTTTTCAGTGCAAAGGACTTCCTTTAGTATTTCTTGTAGGACAGATCAATAAACAACAAATTCTCTTAATTTTTGTTTTTCTTGTTATAGCTTTATTTCATCCTCATTTTTAAATGGTAGTTTTGCTGGATATAGAATTCTTTGTTGATGTAATTTTTCTTTCTATACCTTGAATGTTATTCCAGTGCCTTCTGTCCTCTATTGTGTCTGATGGTATATCAGCTCATATACGATCATTATTCCTTGTTTTATTACAACTTGTTTTTCTCTTGCTGCTTTTAATATTTCCTCCTTGTCTTTGACGTTTAGCAATTTGACTCTGTTGTATCTAGGTGTGTCTCTGGTCATGGACTGGCTGTTTTGTTTGTTTGTTTTTGTTTTTTCACAAGGGATGTAAACAGTTTTTTTAGAAACAGATAGGTACCTGGTTTGCATTATAGAATATAAAACTCAGTTTACACTCTATAAAAAATAACCAATATCTAAATTCAAGAGAGCTAGCATTCACAGATCACACAATGTAGGTGTGTAACTACTGTTCACCAGCCTCAGGCTTGATTTAAACCAAAAATACATTCCAGGGGATCATTAAAGTTTAGAATGAAATACTTGATGCTGAGCAGCCAACATCATCCAGAGTTGTTTTCTTGGCAGATTAAGATTTGCCTTTAAGTGGGAGACTTTACCTTAAGGCCTGGGTTCCATTTACCTACTGAGCTTTGAGGCTCTCCTACCACACAGTTCATGATGTGCTCTCTCACATTAATCCAGGGTGGTGGTATTATTAATCATCTCTGGTCTTCTTAAAGATAAACATGAGGAATCTGGAGGGCAGAGAATTTCTATTACGCTATATTGGGGCTAAACTTTAAAAAAACTGTGTACCCAATCAAAAGCTAGGTGTGGTTCTCTTTGTGTTTATCTTATTTGGGGTTCATTAAGCTTCTTCTTGGGTCTGTACATAAATTTTTAAAATTAAATTTGAAAAGTTTTTGACCATTATTCTTTTCATATACTCTTCTTTCCTCTTTCACTTTTTCCTATCCTGGGATTTCCATTATATGAATGTTGGGATGCTTCACATTGTCAAGTAGGATTCAGGTTCTATCATTTTTCTTTAAACCTTTTCTCTCTATTCTTTAAATTGTATAATTTCTATTGCTCTGTCTTCAAATTCAAATATTTTTCTCAAATATGCTCTTAATCCCTGTATATAACAATTTGAATTTGGTGAATCCCAAAATGATTATATTTTTTAGCTAATCCATTCCTCTTGGGTGTGGGGCCCTTTTGATTGGACTATGTCCATGAAGCCTGACACAGGTTGGGCTTTTCCCTCTTGCTGGGCCTTATATAAATGGCAACACAGAGGAAGAAACACACAACAAAAGGAGCTCTGCCATTTTGACCCAGCCATGGGAGAGAGAGGACTCAAGGATTCCTAGAAACCAAAGCTTAAGTACGAAGTTCCCCAAGAGGCTGGGTCCATGGAACAGCTCAGGGATGAAGAGATAAGCCATATGCCTAATAGCCCCCAATTGAACTCAGGAAGAAAGTGGAGCAGCTGAAACTGAGAGAGTAGGCCCAGAAAGACAAGCCCTATGCTTGGTTGCCCACAACTGAGCTCCAGGAGATGGTAGATTCTGGAGGGGAAGGCAGGGTCCTTGGCAGAGACCAGTGGCTATCTTGCTTCGCTACATGGCAGGACCCCAGGATTGACAGTAGCTGACTTTGGTGAGAAAGCTTCTCTGCTGATGCCTTGATTTGGACATTTCAGAGTCTTGGAACTATAAGCTTTTATCCTAAATAAAATTTCCATTATAAAAGCCAAGCCATTTCTGGTACTTTGCCCTGTGGCAAACTAAGACACTGTATTAGTTTTCTATTGCTGCATTAAAAAA
>PVKH010012249.1:0-17365 GCA_004027955.1 Chaetophractus vellerosus | reverse complement strand
GAGATGATTGGATCAGGTTTGCAGAAGCCAAGTGGTGGCACTTGATCACCAAAGACAAGGTGGGCGTGGATACCATAATGGACAGTAGAGTCAAAGCAGTAATCAGAATAGTCTAACTCACAGACATCTATGGCATTGGATCATGGGATACCTAGAAGTATAATACATGGACAGCCTACCAAATCCTTATTTGATCTATGTTCTAAGCCAAATGAACAGAAGTGTAACTTAAATCACAAAAAACAGTGTTACAGTCCCTCAGTCAATTCCCAAGCTTGAGAAAGTTTATAGACCCAGAACCCTTGAATGAAGGAAAGGCCAGGTCCCCATGGAGAAGGAACTTGCTACACTGCCAAAAATTTATACTGTCAACCTTCCTTCCAGCCTTCCCCAAAAGGACCTATGGCATTTACCAGGGAGACTCCACATTGGAGAAAAGGAAATGATCAAACATTTTGGAGATTATTAAACACTGGCTTAGAAGAGACATTAACTCCAGGAGACCCAAAACATCACTGTGGTCCACCAGAGTAGGGGCTTATGTAAGTCAGGTGATCAATGGAATTTTAGTTCAGATCCATCTCACAATAGGTCCCCGGACCCAATCTGTGGTTATTTCCCCAGTTCCAGAATGCATAATTGGAATAGACATACTCAGCAACTGGCAGAATCCCTACATTGGTTCTCTGTGTAGTGAGGGCTAATATGGTAGGAAATGCCAAGTGGAAGACACTTGAACTGAAGCTGCAGCTTCACTAACCTCTGACAAAAGTAACTTTTCCTACTGATTTACTAAAGTTTCTATTTCCTTAGTTTTAAAACTCCATCCCCTTGATGCATATTTTTTTAATTTGGCTGATGGTGATGCCATTTACTTTTATTTATTTATTTATTTTTTGTTACATACCCCCCCCCCTTCTGCTTGCTCTTGCTGTGTTCATTTCTCTGCATTCTTCTGTGTCTGCTCTGTCTCCCCCCATTGTGGTGACATGCCAAGTCAGGTCACCATGCAGGCGGCTCTGCTCCGTTCGTGGGTGGGTCTGCAACCTTTTATGGGGAAACAGTTATTTCTTTCTAGTTGTACACATGACAGTTGAGTATTGTTAGTTGAAAATATGACTGTTAATGTTTTTATTTAGAGATTAAGTATAATTTAAGGAGATATGTATGGGTACTAAGTTGACAAAGGGTAGATGGACTGTGATGGTCAAGTTCATGTGTCATCTTGGCTAGGTTATGGTGTCCAGTTATTTGGTCAAGCAAGCACTGGCATAGTGTTACTGTGAAGATATTTCATGGATTTAAATCATCAGTAATTTGTTCATATCTATGGCTGATTATGTCTACAATTAATTAAAGAGATTCCCTTCAACAATGAGAGAAGTCATATCCAATCAGCTGAAGGCCTTAAAAGAAGAACTGATGATTTCAGCAGTCAGAAGGAAGAATTTCCATCTCTACTTCAGCCAGTCAACTTCTCCTGGGGAATTCATAGAAAAATCTTCATATCTTCATCAGAGTTCCCAGCTTGTGGTATGCCCTACAGAATTCAGACTTCAGACTTCAGATTTCTCCTCAGTCATGTGAGCCAATTCCTATAATGGATCTCATAATATTTACTATATATATATATATTTACTATACCATAATTTTTACTATATATACCAACAGTATATATATATAATTGTTGGTTCTGTTTCCCTGGAGAACCCTGAGTAATACAGACTCTATCTTGAGCCTACTTAATTTTCTTAACAGATACAAGTTCAGTATCATTTCCTTTAAGAATTAACTCATCTTTCTGAGCTTGAAACACTGAACAAGCATCCTGTCCTCATCCAAACCCTGCAAATATATTTTTCACCCAAGAAATTTCAGATTTCAACAAGAGACCCACACTCCTAAATAACAACATGGGTGGAGAAGTGAGCACCCACAAACAGTATAACAATCTTGATCATATTCTATACCTGGCTACAAATAGTGTGAAGTATAGCCAGTTCCTATTTCCCCACCATTTGTCAACCTGAAGGCTCTTCTTTTTCTTTCCAAGGAGACTGAGTTCTACAATGATGTGATTGAAGTCCCTCTTCAGGGTCCCTCTGGAGCCCTTCACAATAACCACGTGTTTCTTTGGCATGATGTTGACATTTTCTGATATGTTAACTATCTGGTTGCTGAAAACAGTCTTAATTCTCACAGTAGATGCAGCACAGAGTTCTTTTAAAAAGATTTAACGATGTATAATTTATATACAATTTTAAATGTACACTTTGATGGATATGGGTAAATGTATACAATCATTTAACCATTATCATGAGAAAGGAAGTTCCATCATCCCCATAATATTCCTTGGTACCCTCTGCAATCAGTCCCTCTCCTCCAGTCCTCAGGCCTGGCAATTCTGTATTCTGTTGCCTTTTCCAGATTTTCACACAAATGGAATCATATTACATCTAGTCTTCTGTATCTGGATTGTTTCACTTAGCATTATGCTATTGAGATTCATTCATGTTTTTTGCTTGTATCAAGTAGTTCATTCTTCATATTACTGAATACTATTCTAATTTATGGCTTAATACAATTGATTATGTATTCACCCTGTGAATAGCCATTACATTGCCCTTTCCCCCAGATTTTAGTTTATGAATAAAGCTACTGGTTACATGCAAATACAAGTATTTCTGGGACATATGTTTGCATTTCTCTTGGGAATATACCTACAAGATTGCTGTGTCACATGATCAATAGACTTTAGCTTTGTAAGAAACTGCTACAATGTTTTCAAAGTAGTTTTTCCATTTTGCATTCCCACAACAATGTATGAAAGTTATAGCTGTTTGATATTGTCTTAGTTTGCCAGAGCTGCTACCCCAAATGCCACAACTAGTTGGGCTTAAACAAGCATTTATTGGCTCATGATTTCAAAGCCCAAAGATCCAAATCAAGGCATTGGCAAAACCATGCTTCCTCCTGGGGTCAGTAGCAGTCTGGTGATGGCTGCCAGCAATCTCTGGGGTTCCTTGGCTTGTATATCTGCCCCCAGTCACATGGTGATATCCTGTCTTTTCTCCTCAGGGTTCCTGCTGACTTCAGGTTAATGAGTCCTTTCTGTGGCTTTCTCTTTATAATCTGGATTAAGACCCACCCTCATTCACCTGGACCACACTTTAACTAAAATAACATCTTCAAGATGTTGTGGGTTCAAGCCCACAGAAATGTGGATTAAGATAAGAAAATGTGTTTGTTAGGGTACATAATGCAACCTACCATCCTCACCAACTTAGTATTGTCAGTCTTTGAATTTTAGCCATTCAAACGAGTTTGTAGTACCAACTGATTGGGATTTTTAATATGTCTTTCCCTAATGACTAATGATGTTGAATCCACTTTCATGTGCACATTTTCTATTCATATATATTTTTTGTTGTAATATGTATTTGAATATTTTACCCATTATTTGAGTTACAGTATCTTATTACTGCTTTAAGAGTTCTTTAAATATTCTGGATACCAGTTTTTTATGAGATGTTTTGCAAATATTTTCCCCAGCCTGTGGCTTGCATTTTCATTTTCTTAAGCATGTCTCTTGAACAGCAAACATTTTTAATTTGGATTAAGGCCACTAGTTTGTGATCTTTGCTTCCTATATAAGAAATCTTTGCCTAACCCAAGGTCAAAGAGCTTTCTTCCTATGTTATCTTCTAGGTCTATTTTTTTTAATCTCCTACATTAAAGTCTATGATCCATTTGCAATTATTCTGTGAGTGCTTGAGTAAGGATTGAGGTTCTTTTTTTCTTTTGCTTAAGGATATATTTTTTCAGAACAACTTGTTGAAAATATTATCCTTTCCTTCTTGAATTACCCTGGCAACTTGTTGAAACTTAATTGACAAATATCCAAGTAGGTCTATTTCTGGAATCTTTATTCTCTTTCATTACTCTATATGTCCATACTTTCACCAATACCAAACTATTTTGATTACTATGAATTTATAATAAGTTTTGAAATCAGATAAAGTCCTTCAAATTTGTTCTTTTAGAACATTGTTTTGGTTATTCTAGGCCTTTTGCATTTACATATGAATTTTAGAATCAGTTTGTCAATTTCTATCAAAAAAAAAAACCCACTGGGATTTTTAATGGAATTGTGGGAACCTATAGGACAATTAGAGGAGGACTAACATTTTAAAGGAGTGAGTTTTTAAATTCAAGAACTTGGTATGTTTATCCATTTATTCAGGTATTCATTTATACAGCAATGTTTTATAGTTTTTGCTTATGGTCCATGAACAAATTTTGTTAAATTTACTCCTATTTAATATGTTGACACTATTATAAAGGATATTATTATTTTCTTTCAATTTCCAAACATTGATTGCATACATAGATACACAATTTTTGTATATTGACTGTTTTATCCTGGGACCTTGATAAAATCAATCACTAGATGTAGGAACTTTTTTATTAGATAATTTAGGATTTGCAACATGGATAATCATGTCACCTGTGAATAAAGAATTTTGACTTTTTCTTTAAAATCTTTAGACTATTTATTTTTATTTCCCAGCATAACTGATTTGGACCTCCAGTACAATGTTAAATAAAAGTAGTGAGTGTGGATATACTTACCTTACTCCTAATATCAGGGGAAAGGCATTCAGAATGTTTTAAAGGAGTGAGTTTTTAAATTCAAGAACTTGGAATGTTTATCCGTTTATTCAGGTATTCATTTATACAGCAATGTTTTATAGTTTTTGCTTATGGTCCATGAACAAATTTTGTTAAATTTACTCCTAACTATTTAATATGTTGACACTATTATAAAGGATATTATTATTTTCTTGTAACATCAAATATGATGTTATCTGGAGGTTTTTCATAGATATTGGGTTTAGGAAATCCCCTTTTATTCTTAATTAGCTGAGATTTTGTCATAAACTGGCTTTGAATTCTGTGAAATGTTTTTCTGCATCTTTAAGATGATTCTTATTTTTTTAGTCTGTTAATATAGTAAATTACATTAATAAATTTCAATTGTTTAATCAAACTTGCAGTTCTTGATAGACATATATATGGCTGGATTCAATTTGCAAAATTTTGCTAAGAATTGTTTGTGTCTTTGTTTATGTGGGCATTGGTCTATAGTTTTATTTTATTATCATTGCTTTCTTTTGGTACTGGCTTAATGCTATCTTCATGTAATTAGTTGGGAAGTATTCTGTCCTGTTTTATTTCTTGGAAGAATTTGTGCACCACTTGAATTACTTTTCTTAAATTTTCTGTAGAATTCACCAGTGATGCTTTTATGGCCTGAAGTGCTTAGTGGAAAGGTTTATAATTAATTCAATATCATTATTAATGAATGAGTTCAGACTATGTATTTTTTCTTGAGTGAGATGTTTAGTTGGTGTCTTTCAAGGAATATGTCACCATTTCCTCCAGCTTTCAATTAATGTCATAGATTTGTTTAAAATATTTACATACTATTCTATATGTTTCTAAGATACATAGCACTATACCATCTTTCATTTTTCATGGTGTATCTATATATTATTTCTCTTTTTTCTTTTGATTGGTCTGGTGAAAAGTATATTGACTTTATTGATTCAAAGAAACAGTTTTTGTGTTTATTGGTTTTTTCTATTGATTTCTTTACTGAAACTATTTTATTGATTTCTGCTTTCTTTTGCTTTGATTTTAATTTTTTAATAGTGTCAACTCATATTTAAAATATTGATTTTAGATTTCCTTTTCATTTTGAAAGTAAGCTTTTAAACTTATAAATGTTCTATAAATTCTGCTTTAGGCTCAATTCCACAAATCCTGACATTTATTAGGTTTTCATTTTCATTTAGTTACAACTATCTTCTAATTTCCCTCGTGATTTCTCTTTGATCCAAACTGTATCAGTGTATTGTCTAATTTTCAAATACTTGGAGATTTTTGTAGATAGTGTTCTCTTATAGTTTCTAGTTTCTCTTTTGATCAGAAAAGATATGTTTGTGATTTCAATCCTTTTAATTTTACTGAGATTTGCTTTATTGCCTTGACTATAGTCTACCTTGGTGAATGTTTTTTGGGTACTTAAAAGTGTATTCTGCTTTTGTTGGATAAAACATTATATAAATATCAATTTGGTCAAGTTGGTTGAATTGTGTTTGTTCAAGGGTTCTGTATCATACTTATTTTCTGTTCAATTGTTCTTTCAATTGTTGAGAGGATTTTTGAAATATTTAGTTATAACCGTATAATTGTCTATTGTTTTCCTTTAGGTTCTGACTTTTTATGATTTAAATTGTTATTAGGTACAAACACATTTTAGACTGTAATAATATTTTGAGGTTGTGGCCTCTTTGTCATTATTAAATATGTCTTTTTATACTTGATAATATATCTTGTTGATAAGCCTACTTCTGATTTTCGTACAGGCATTGCACCTTTTTTGGATTAACATTAGCATGGCATATATTTTTCCCCTCTTTTTACTGTAAGTTTTTATTTTGAAATAATTTAGATTCACACGTAGTTGCAAGAAACAATACAGAGAGATCCCATATACTCTTCACCCATTATCCCTCAATGGTAACATTTTGCGTAAATATAGTACAATATCAAACCCAGAAAATTGACATTAATACAGTCCACCAATCTCATTCAAATTTCACTAGTTTTACATGCATTCATTTTTGTGTATTTGTATTTAGTTCTATGAACTTTGTCATATGAGTAGATTCATATAACCACTACCACAATCAAGATACAGAACAGTTCTATCACAAGGATCCCTTATGCTACCCTTCTACAGCTACAGCTACCTTTCTCCTTCCTCCCCTTCCTAACCTGTGGCAACCAGTAAGCTGTTTATCCCTATAATTTTGTCATTTAAAGAACATTATATAAATGGAAACATAGAGTAACTTACTTCAATCATTATTAAAGCATTTTCATTATTTCAATAATAATCAACAAAAAACAGACAAACAAGAAAATTCTTCACTTTCAATCTCTCTATGCTTCCCCTGCCATACATAGCTGCTATTTCTGGCTATTCTTACACATTTATTTTTTAAGCAGTTTTGTTGAGATATATTCACATACCCTACAATCTATCCAAAGTGTATAATCAATGGCTTTAGTATAATCAATGTTGTACATTCATCACCACAGAAGATTTTAGAATAATTTCATTACTCCAAAAAGAAAACTACACACCCCTTAGCAGTTACCTCTCAATCCCTCTATCCTCCCCCAGCCTTACATTAAAAAACAAAAAAACAAAAAACTGTCATACTCTTTTCTAGGGTGACTGTGGCATTTTACACTTCCACAAGCAATTTATTAGGGATCCAGTTTCTCCACATTCTCACCAGAGAGGGCACCCTCTGATTGCTGCAGGTGGAGAAACACAGTCCAAAGAGGAGTGGGATGATGGCAGATAAAAGGAAGATGGTGTTCCTTCTACTCCCTGAGGATCCCAATCCATCCCATGCCACTGTTCCAGTGGCAGCAGTTGTTGGGCAACAACTTTCATAACATTTCCTTGTAGCTCTGGCTACCACTGATGTCGGGTTGGATTTGGCCACAGTGCTCCCTGATATTTGGCAATATCTGCAGACATTTTTTATTGCGACTACTGGGGTGGCGGATGGGTGGGCCCTATGAGAATCTAGCATGTAGAGGCCACCAATGCTGCTAAACATTCTGTGATGCACAGGACAGCACCCAACAACAAAGAAATATCTGGTCCAAAATTTCTAGTGCTGGAGTTGAGAAAGCCTGCTCTAGGGATTAAAATACACACCTTTAAATTAACGTAGCCTGGGGCTGGCTGTATAGCCCAGTTGGTAGGGCCCCGGTTCAGGGTGGATTGCCTCGAAAGGGCAGGCCAACGGGGGCAGGCAAAAAGGCAAGCCCCAGTGAGCAAGGGCGAGCCCCCACAAGCAGGCAGGCCGCTGACTCGGCAGGTCACCCCAGCAGGGGGAGACGGGGAGACACAAAGGAACGCAGAGAAGAAAAAAAAAAAAAATGAACCCAGCAGGAGCAAGCAAAGAAAAAAAGGGGGGGGGGGGTGTACAATGAATAAAAATAAATCTTTTAAAAACATTAACATAGCCTGCCATCAAAAAATATTATAAAACTTACCTGTAGTATAAGAAACTAAAAACAGTATATTTATTTCTCTTTCCCACCTCCTAACCTTTTGCTATTGCTGTCTTACAAAAACTTGTACATGTATCTTCTTCAATGCCACAATCCATTGTTAATATTCTTGCCTTAAATAATCAATTATATTAAAAAGAGATTAAAAATGAGAAAAACATCTTTTATTTTCATTCATATATTTTCCATTTCCTCTGTTCTTCATTCCTTTGTGTAGATCCAGATTTACATCTGGTTTAATTTCCCTTCTGCCTGAGAACTCCCTTTAATTTTTCTTAGGTCTACTAGCAATGAGTTGTCTCACACTTTTTTGTCTTAAATAGTTTTTATTTTGAAGCAGTTTTCCTGGATATGGAATTCTAGCATAATTTTCTTTTTCTTTCAGTATTAAAAATAACTCTCCATTTTTTTCTGGCTTTCTCAATTTCTGAAGAGAGTCTGCTGTCATATTTATCTATACTCCTAATTACATAGTGCATCTTTTTCCTCTGGCTGCTTTTAAGATTTTTCATTGGTTTTCAGCAATTTGAATTGCTATGACGTGATAATTTTCCTTTTATTCTGCTTGCAGTTCTTTGAGCTTTGGGTTGGTTGGTTTTTAGTTTTCAACATTTTGGGAAATGTTCTAACCATTATGTATTTTTAAAGTTTTGCACATCCCTGCTTCTGGTCTTCCACATATATGTATGTTAAACCATTGGATATTTTCCTACAAGTCATTCAAGTTCTGTTATTTTTCTTCTCTTCTGCAATTCATTTTGCCAATTTCTATAGCTACATCTTCAAGTTCACTGACTTGAAATTCTTTCAAACTGTTTGATTTGCTGTTCATCCCATGTTGTATATTTTACATGTTAAATATTATATTTTCATCTCTATAAGTTACATATTGGTCTTAAAAATTGATACATTTTGGGTTTTAGAATTTTAGTTTTACAGAAAAACTTGAGCAGAAAGTACAGATAGCTCCCATATACCCCTTCTCCCTAGCACATAGTTTCCCCTAACATCTAGCATTAGTGTAGTAAAATTGTTAAAATTGATAAACCAATATTGATACATCATCATTAAATAAAGCTTCTAGTTTACATTTGGGTTCACTGTGTTGTATAGTTCTAAGGGTTTTGACAAATTCATAGTCATGGGTCCACAGTATCATCTAGAATAGTTTTGCCACCCTAAAAATTCCCTATGCTCCACCTATTCATCCCTCTCCTCTTTCCTCTGAAATCCTGGCAATCACTGATCATTTTTACTGTCTCTATAGTTTGATACCTAATCCATCTTTCTTTTGATTAGAGTTAGCATGATATACCTTTATCCATTTACTTTTTTTTTAAGGAGGTACCAGAGATTGAACCCAGGACCTCATATATGGGAAGCAGGTGCTCAACCATTTGAGATACATCTGCTCCCAAATGAGAGTTGGGGTTTTTTTGGTTTTGTTTTGTTTTTGTTTTTGTTTTTTCGGGTCTGGATCATTTTATTTTATTTTTACAAATACATTTATTTTTTTAAAAGACACTTAGATTACATAAATGTTACCATAAAAAATATAGGGATTCCCATATGCCCCACTCCCCATACCTCCCACATTTTCCCACATTAGCAACATCCTTCATTAGTGTGGTACATTCATTGCAATTGATAAACGCATTTTGGGGCATTGCCACTGAGCATGGATTATAGTTTACATTGTAATTTACACTGAGAGTTGTTTCTGTTTGTTTGTTTTCTATTGTTTTTAGGAATTACTGGAGATCAAACCCAGCACCTTTTACATGGGAAGCAGGCACTCAACCACTTGGGCTGCATCTGAGCCCATATCCATTTACTTTTTAATTTTTCTGTGTCTTTATATTTAAAGTGGGTTTCTCATAGGCAACATATAATTGGGTGTTTATTTATCCACTTTGTTAGCCTCTGTCTTTTAATTGGTGTATTTAGACCTCTTATATTTAAATGACTATTGGTATAGTAGGTTAGTATATCCCATATTTGTAACTGTTTTCTATTTGTTGCACTTGTTCTTTGCTTTTTTCTTTCTTCTACTCACTTCTGCCTTCTCTGATTGAGCATTTTTTCAATGACTCCATTTTTCTCTCCTCCCTTTGCATATCAATTATTCTTCCTTTTTAAAAAAATTTAGTGGTTGCCCTAGAGTTTGCAATATACATTTACAACTAATTTAAGTCCACTTTCCAATAGCACTATACCACTTCACCAGTGTGGGTAACTTAAAACAGAGAATTTCCAATTTCTCCCTCCTGCCCCTTAAAATTTGGCTGCTATTTATTTCACTTATCCGTAAGTAATAATCACACTATATTATTGCTATTCTTTTGAAGCAGTTATCTATTAAGGCAATAGAAAAAATAAGATATTTTATTTTACCTTCACTTATTCTTCTTTCCTTTCTTTGTGTAGATCTGGGTTTCTGACCTATATCATTTTCCTTCTTTTTGAAGACCCTTAACATTGCTTGCAAGGCAGATCTACTGGCAACATATTCCCTCAGTTTTTGTTTGAGAAGTTTTTAAAGTTTGTGTGTGTGTGTGTGTGTGTGTGTGTTTTTATTGTTGTTGTTATTTGTATTTGTTTTTATGAGGTACTGGGGATTGAACCCAGGACCTCGTATATGGGAAGCATGCGCTCAACCACTGAACTACATCCACTCCCCTCAATACCTTTAATTTTTCATTTGTTTGTTTTGTTTTTAGTAGGTACCAGGGATCAAACCCAAGACCTTGTACATGGGAAGCAGACATTCAACCACTTGAGCTACATCCACTCCCCAAGAAGTTTTTTTCTCCTTCATTTTTGTAGGATAATTTTGCTGGATATAGAATTCTAGGTTGTTTAGTTTCTTCAACATTCTAAATATTTCATTCCAATCTCTTCTGCTTGCATGGTTTCTGAAGAAAAATCTGATAAATTTCTGACCCTTGTTCCTTTAAAGGTAAGGTGCGTTTTCCTCTCTGGCTTCTTTCAAAAATTTCTCTTTGTCTTTGGTTTCCTACAGTTTGTATATGGTATGCCTGGGTGTGGATTTTTGGATATTTATCCTCCTTGGTGTTCTCTGAGCTTCCTGGATCTATGCTTTGACGTTTGACATTAATGTTAGAAACTTCTCAGTCATATTACTTCAAATATTTCTCTTGCTCCTTTCTTTCTCTCTCTTCTTCTGGTATTCCCATTACACAAAAGTTACACCTTTTGTGATTGTGCCACAGTTCTTGGGTATTATTTTTTTCATTCTGGTTTTCTCTTTGGTTTTCAGTTCAGGAAGTTTCTGTTGACATATCTTAAAGCACACTGATTTTTTCCTTGCCCATATCCATTCCAATAATAAACCTTCCAAGGGCAGTTTTCATTTGTTAGTGTTTTTAATTTCTAGTATTTTCTTTTAATTCTTTCTTAGAATTTACATCTACTTACATTACCCATTGGTTCTGTCATGCTGTGCACTTTTTCATTCAAACCCTTAGCATATTAGTCATAGTTATTTTAAATTCTGTCTTATAATTCCAAAATCTTTGTCATATCTGAATCTAATTATGATGCTTGCTTCGTCTTTTCAGACTGTTTTTTTCTTGCTTTTTAGTCTACCTTGTAATTTTTTGTTGCAAGTTAGACATGACATCTTATATAATAGGAAATGAGGAAAATAGACCTTTAGTTTTGTTTATATGGCTAGAAGTTAGGCTGTGTTTAATGTTTGCTATAGCTTTGGGGGCCCAAAGCTCAAAATTCCTCTAGTCTCCTTGTTTTTGTCTTCCCTATTGTCTTTGAGCCTCACTAGAAACTCCTTAAATAAAGTCTGCACCTTGCAGCTCACTCAATAGTAATCGACTGTTATTACACTAGAGCTTTGTTGATGTGTTATTAAGGTATTGGGAGGGGAGAATATTTCTATAATCTTATATTAAATCTTAAGAGGTTTTTTTAGTGGGCCCAAGTCCCTGTGCTGTAAACTTCAGAAGAGTTTCTTAGCTTCCCCCCTCCTCTATATGTCAGAGAGGAAGACCAGAAGGGACTGAGTTGTCTAACTGCCCTTTTCCTTGATCAGTAAAGTTTCTGGTAAAGTAATTTCCCTTAAGTACAGGCCTTGGTAAAAGAGAACAGGATGCTATGAGCATAATTCAAAATGGTTACTTTTCCTCTGGGTGTATTTCATGCCCAAAGTATGAGGGGACTTTTCTCTGATCTTCACTCTGAGAAACTAGTAGGGCCCCTGGAAATAAAACTCATGATACTGTGAGGACCCTATGAGTGGACCCATAGGAGTTCTTAACTCTCAAACGAGACCATGCTCATCCTCCAGCAATTAGCCAATTGTCAATTCCTACTAGCTTCTTTCTGCTCCAGCTCCAGCAGCCTCTGCTCCCAGTAAGTGTGATTCTTTGTATTTGCCTGGCTCTCCAGTTTTCAGAATGGCAGCTTGCCTTGTGACCTCAATTCTCTAATGGATCTAACAGAGTTGTTAAGTTTGCAAAGATTGTGTATGTGAGAGAGAGAGAAAGGATGAAAGTGGCTTCCAAGTTCCTCACATGTTGGAACTGAAACTAGAAGTTTAGGTCATTTTTTCATATCTACTAGTTCTCCTTTATACCACAGTTCTGTGAATAAATGTAGGTTATAAAAGTGACTTAGCATATTTGTCTGCTAATGTTTTTCCAATTTTGTGCTTGTTTCTATTGATTTATTTTTTCTTCTGCTAATGGATTTTATATTATTGCTTCTTTGCATGCAGAATAGTTATATATTGGATACCAGACATTGTGAACTTTACATCGTTGCTATCACATTTGTTTGTATCTCTTTAAATAGTGCTAGACTTTCATGTGGCATTCAGTAAAGCAGGGGTTCTTTTTTTTTTCCGCATATCTGCTTGTTCTTGCTGTGTTCACTTTTGCTTTCTTCTGTGTCTGCTTGTCTCCCCCCCCCCCTTCAGCGACCCGCCGAGTCAGCTCACCGTGCAGTGGCCTGCCTGCACGCGGCAGCTTGCCCTGCTCGTGGGGGCTTGCCCTGCCCGCGGTGGCTTGCCTTCTCAAGGCGGTCTCCCCACTCGAGGAGGCCCCGGGAACCGAACCCAGGGCCTCCTATGTGGTAAACCGGTGCCCTACCAATTGGGCTACAGCCGGCCCCAAAGCAGGGGTTCTTAAGCAGATTTCAGGGGCTCCATGAGCTTGAATTGAAAATTCAAAAAACAGCATTATTCTTGTGAGGACGTGTTCATGTGGGTGTAATATATTTATTAAATAATACACAGTATAGTATGGACTTAGTAAGGGGTCTGTGGTTTTCACCTGACTGGCAAAGGGGTGTGTAGAGCAAAAAAAGGTTAAGAACCCCTGCAATACAGTTACTTGGCAGCAGTTTTTCCTCTTGAGACTTGCTTTTAAACTTTTTTAGGGTGAGACAAAAGCCACCTTTAGTCTATATTTAATTAGCCCTATTTAGGTGATACCTTTCTGAGAACTCCACCTGTTCTTTGTATACTATTAGGTATTTTCATTCTGGCAGGAGAGAACATAAATCATCCCCAGCTCTGAGTAAGCTTAAGAAATTGTTTGGTATACTTTCTAGTCATTTCTTTCAGAATCTCTAGTAATTTCTGCTCATACTTGTGTAGCTGGGGACCCAGCCAAAGATTTGTATGGATGTTTCTACAAATCTTTTCAACTCTCCCCTTTCCCTTACTCTGCCACCTAAATGCTACTCATACTGGTCTCCATGTATTCTCCCCCCCCCCCAAGATGGCTGCTCACTCTGTCTGCTCATTACTTACTGTCTCTGCTCATTGTATCTGGTCATTGTCTCTGCCCTTTGTGTATGCTCATTGTCTTTGCTTGTTGTTTTGCTTGTTGTCTTTGCTCATTGTCTGCTCATCTTCTTTAGGAGGCTCTAGGAACTGAACCTGGGACCTCCCATGTAGGAGGTGGGTGCCCAAGTGCTTAAGCCACATCCCATCCCCCATATATTCTTATTTTGTCTCCTAGACTGCAAGTGGGAGTAATCGTAGGGCTCACCTCCTTTGTATTTCTTCTCTCTGGGATCCCAGTCCTGTACCACCTATTGCTCAATGCCTGAAAAAAAAAAACTGTGTTCTTGTTTTTTTCATATATTTTGTCTGGATTTCTTATTGTTGGAAATAAAAGTTTGTTCATTTCATTATATCATGTCCTAAGCAGAAATAATGTTCATTCTCAATTTATTAAATGTGGTACAATCAATTACTATCAATATTTACTTTGATTCTAAATTTTTGAGGCACGAGACCTGTGACAGTTTGAAGCTGATTGGACCCCAGAAGATCATGTACTTAGAGCTAATCTATTCCTGTGAGTGTGAGCCTATTATAGGTGGGATCTTTTGACTAAATTAGTTAAGTGGCTTTGATTAGATTACTTCAGTAAGGTATGACCCAGGGTGGGTCTTAATACTCTTACTGGAGTCCTTTATAAATGGGTTGGACACGGAGAGGTGGAACAGAGAGAAAAGACCCAGGAGCTCAGAGAGGAACTCACAGAAGCTGAGAGAGAAAGCCACAGAAGGTACAGCCAGAAGCTGAAAGCAATGGAGCCTGGAGGAGAAGGCAGAGACTGGCAAATGCCACCATTGGGCCCTGCCAGGTAGTGGAGAAGTCCAGGATCACCAGCAGCCATATCTTAGGGAAGAGAGCTGATTCTTTGAGAAAATGAATAAAACTGAACATATCTCTAACCAGGCTGACAAGGAAAATTGAGAGAAGCTATAAATTTAATGTTAGGTACTACTGAGGTCACATCACTACAGATTCTACATTTATTAAAAGATAATAAGGATTTGCAATGAACAATTTTATGCCTATAAATTTCACATTGCAAGTTTGAAAAGGAAGAAACAAAATTGCATTTATTCCCAGACAACATGAGGGTTGATGGGGAAAATCCCATGGAATCTACAAACAAAATACAAAATTACTTGAATTAATAAATGAGTTGAAAAATTTTACATGACAGAAAATCAATTTACAAAACACAATTTTATTTCTATACATTAGCAATGAAAAATTGGAAATAGGAATTTAACAGGAATACTTTATATGAGAGCAATAGACATGAAATACTTGGAGATAAATAAGATGGGCAAAATATATATACTGAAAACTATAAAACATTGCTGCGAAAATTAAAGACTTAAATAAAGGGAGTGTTAATGTGTTTATTATCTTCAAATTGGTTTATATATTCTATCAATCGCAATCTAGATCCAAGCATGCTTTGGTTAAAAACTGACAAGTAGATTCTAAAATGTACATGGAAATGCAAAAGACCTAGAACAGTCAAAACAACCTTAAAAAAGAGGACAATGTTGAAGGACTATATTAAATGATTTCAAGGCATAATATAAAATTATGTTGAGACTAAGACATCAGCAATATAGATGAATAGTTGAATGAAACAGAACAGAAAGTCCAGTAATGGAACAACACATGTAAGATCAGTTGATTTTCAAGAAAGGTGCAAAGGCAATTCAGTGAAGAAAAGATAATCCTTTCAACAAATGTTGCTGGAGTAATTAGATATCCGTATTAAAAAAATAAAAAGGGAGGAGTGACATCAGCAAGATGGTGTAGTAAGGCACTCTAAATTGCTGACCTCCACAAAAACATTGAAAAACAAGCAGAAATTGGCATAAATACCTTTCTCAAAACTCTGGATAAGTCAAATGTTTACAGCAACCAAATTAATGCTGAATCAAGAAAAAGCCAACTTCAAAGCCACATGCAAACCTCTTGGTACTTTTATTACCTGTTTCCTCACCTCCTCCCAGGCACAGTGAAAGCTCACAGTCTCAGTGCAGATCCCTGGCCTGGGGTTCCACAAGTAAGACAGCACAACTTATTTGCAAACTGGGGTGTATATATGTCTATTCCAACCAGTCCGGTGGCAGTCTGAAGATCCAAGGTATTTATCTCTGTCTCACTTGTTCCAGACTCTTTCTGGATGGAAGCAAAAGCAGGTGCAGCCAATAAAACAATGTAAGAGAGCAGTCAAACAGCAGCTGCCTGGGACAAAAGACTACAGTTGAGACAGGGAGAAAAGGCTACAGAGAACTTTCTGGGGAAAGTGAGGCATTTGGTTTGTCTGTATATATGAGGGAATTTATAAGGCTACACAGCTGCCCAGGGCAAGATGCATGCTCAGAAAAGAGCCAAGAAGGCCCTGATCTTTCATCTTAGGCTGCTCCTTAGGTCCACAGCAAGGCTGCCTAAGCACTGAAGGAGAGCCCTAACACAAAGCCAATCTTCAAAAACCAGGAGAGGTATTCATTTGTTTGTTGTTGCAGTTGTTATTGTGATTAGCTCCTGACATTCAAGGAAATGTCTGTCATAATGCAAGTAGAATACAAGCTAAAGGAACAGAGACTTTAGTGACTACACACATCAAGGAATACAGTCTTTGCATAAATAGTTTGGAAAAAATAGTAAACTAATAGACTACCGCAGCCTTCAACATCAATTTAAAAAAAAAAAAACAGTAAACCCAGGAGAAGTGGGTGAATCTGAAATCAAATGTGAATGCCAAGATTTCAACAAAAATAACACAAGGCATACAAAGAAAGAGGAAAAGATGGCTTATTGAAAGAAACAAAATAAAGTGACAGAAATTATTCATGAGGAATCCCAGACATTGGACTTATATACTCAGAGCTGAAGTAAAACATAGACAAAAATAAAAGGAAATCAGGAAAATGATAAAAGAAAAATGTGAGAACTTCAATAAAGGAATAGAAATTATGAAAAGAAGCCAAACAAAAATTCTGGAGATGAAAAGTTTAGAGCAACTTAAATTATCCACAAATGAAGAAAAGTGATCAAAGCCTAAGGGAACTGTGGAATGCCATCAAGCATCCCAATATGCACATTATGGGAATCCCAAAAGGGAAAGACAGAGAAAAAGTGGTAGAAAGAATATGAAGAAATAATGGCCAAAAACTTGCCAAATTCGATATGCCATAAATATATCATTCTTGAGCCTCAAAGAACTCCAACAGGATAAATGGAAAAGTGATCCAAAACACATACAATCAAACTGTCAAAGGTCAAAGACAAAGAGAGAATCCTAAAAGCAGCAAGAGAGAAACAACTGGGCCCGGCTAGATAGCTCAGTGGATAAAGAGCTCGCTGGGAAACCACATGGGAGGCCCTGGGTTC
>PVKH010012248.1:0-17367 GCA_004027955.1 Chaetophractus vellerosus | reverse complement strand
GGGGGGGGGGGGGGGGGGGAGAAGAGGAGGGACCGGATGAACACTTGGGACTTGTGGGCGAGGGGTTCTGAGTGCAGAGGTGGGAATGCTCTTGTGGTAATGTGACCGGGAGGTGTCACAGCTTTGGGGTATGGGTTGGGGGGCATTCATGGGGCCGTATCTGGAGTAGGTCTCTGGGGAGTGTGGGAGTGT
Organism: Chaetophractus vellerosus; assembly: GCA_004027955.1. Taxonomy (NCBI): domain Eukaryota; kingdom Metazoa; phylum Chordata; class Mammalia; order Cingulata; family Chlamyphoridae; genus Chaetophractus; species Chaetophractus vellerosus. The sequence continues at coordinate 17,175 of PVKH010012248.1, read as the reverse complement.
TCATCCTGTCATAATGTGCTGTATCAGTGGGTGGAGAACCACACAATGAGAGGGAAGGAGACGGACTCCCTATTTTTCAAGGTCTGATTCACTCAGAAATAGACAGGATGGCGACTCTTGGGAGCAGGGACGGTTCCCAGTGGGGGATGAACCAGTGAGCCAAGACACTCTGTTGCATGCATTTATGAACGCTGTCATCCAAAGAGTCGAGCCAGGGGATCGTTGTGGGCCCTGGGGAGAGAAGGAGGGAGGAACAGAGTGGATAAAACAAGGGGCATTTAGTGGCCAGTTGAAATGTTTTCCATTGCCTTGCAGTGATGGACACAGGACAGGGTGAATGTCATCAAAATATATAAAAGTGTATGATCTAAAATGTGGACCTTGCTGTGAACCAATGACAATGTTGGGGAACTATGTTTCACTATCTGTTTGTCAGTTATGTTGGTGCTGACATCCACATACAAAAAGGTTTTGGTATGGGGTGGCGAATGGAGGAGGAGGTTGAGTATATGAGAATGTCTTGTATTCTGTGTGTGACTCTGCTGTGACCTAAAACTTCTTTGAAAATTAAATGAAAAATGGTGGGACGCTGGAGAGTGAGAAAGGGAAGGTGCAACGGAACAGACTGGATACAAGATATTGCACCAACAAAGAAAAATGGAAAAAAAATTATATATATTTTTCACATTTTTTGAACAACCCAATCCTTTAATATTATTTTATTTTTTCTATTTTTAAAAATTTTTTTAATTTTTATTTTTTAAGTTCTCATGTATTTTAACTCTTACATTTAAATATCATTATTATTTCATTTTCCTATTCCCTGAAGTTGGCTATTGTTATGGCTTCACCTTTGAAAAGGCCAGGGATCACAGAAGGCTCACAACAGGGATGGGAGAGGATCATTGGTGGGGGGTGTCAGGGTTGGGGGTGCATGGGAGGAAGTCCACCTGAACATACATAAAAGGTATACAAAATTGTTCAAATGCTCACGGGACATGGTCACGGGGTGAAGAATTACTCAATAAATGAGAGAACACTGAATTCCCATCCTGGAGAGCTCTGCCATATTCTCCAGGAGAGTAGCAACTGCCCCCCAAGTGCAGGGGCAGTGTCTGGCAAAGGAGGATGATCCAGTGATGGGCCCTTGTTATTGATGACTAGCCTTATGAGTCTTTGCTCTTGAATTTGAAACAGCCTAGTGTTATGGGTTGCCTAAGAGTTGCCTCTGGAGAACCTCCTTCTTGCTCAAATGTGGGCTCTCTCTAAGCCAAATTCAGCATATGAATGCATTACCTTCCTCGCAGCATGGGACATGACTCCCGGGGATGAGCCTCCCTGGCAATGAGGGATTACTAACAAATGCCAACGGGCAGTACAACTGGAAAAAGACTTCGAATGAAAGGGGGAAATGGTAAAGACAAATGAGTTCATAGGGCTAAGAGACTTCAAAGTGAGTCGGGAGGTCAACCCAGAGGTAACACTTATGCAGATCCCACTAGGACCTCCTAGGCTTCCAATATGGATATCACCCCAAATAGAGGGCCTCCTGAGGGCTTTGGAGATATCCAGGTCCTATATCAGGACAGATAGCCCCAGAGTTTGGTACCTTACCAGTGGGCCCTAATTTGGAATCCTTGCTCCTGAGAGTGACAGAGTCTGACCGAAATATGTCTTCACTGCACATGGTCCATCTGTCTCTTCTATTCAAACCTATATGTGATGCCAGAGTTTTAGGTGTACTTCCAGAGAGCAGAGACTACAGGCTGTCCGTGTGCCAGCTGGGTCCAGAGGCTCAGTGGACCTGCAACTCCTATTCTACAACTCAATGGACTCACCCAGGACACTTAGTGGGGAGATGATAATGGACAACGGCTCTCCCGGGGAATGGAGAGAGTCTGCAGCTGCAGACAGGATAATCTCATCCATTTTATCCATGGGATATAAGCCCCCTCTCACTTGGTGGTGGAGGGGACATCACCATCCTAGGCTCCTCGGGATTGGGGGAAGAGCTATGGACTAGAGTGGACTTGCTAGTGTCCATTTATAAACTTGTTGTGATTCACGCAATGGAAGAAACTACAAAATTATGTGGAGCCAGTGGCCACTGGACGCTTTGGGGGCAGGGAGAGGGAAGGGCAGTTGTAATATGGGGGCTTTTTTGGGACTTGGGAATTGTCCTGGGTGATGCTGCAATGGTGGATACAGGCCATTTTATATCATATATCATGCAGAACTGGGAGAGAGAGTGTGTGGTCTACTGTGTGAACTGTGGTCCATGCTTAGTGGTAAAGCCCCAAAATGTGTATATCTATTGCAGGTGATGTGCCACACTGATGAAGGAAGTATATGTGGGAGGTTGTGGGAGGTGTGGGAGGTGGGGCATATGGGTACCCCTAAAATTTTTGTGTAACATTTATGTAATCAATGTATCCTAAAAAAATTTTTTTAATTTAAATAAATAAGTAAGTAAATAAATAAATAAATAAAAAGATGAAGGACTTCAGATCAGAGACCTAACCTCAAAACTGGGAGAACTAGAAAAAAAAAAAGAATAAACTAAACACAAAGCGAGCAGAAGGAAGGAAAGAACAAATATTAAAGCTATGATAAATGAATTAGAAAACCAAACAACAGAGAGACTCCACAAAACTAAAAGTTGGTTCTTTGAAAAGCTCAACAAAATTGACAAACCTTTAGCAAGACTGACAGAGAAAAAAAAAAAAGAGAGGATACAAATAAAGAAAATTATAAATGAAAGGGGGGACATTACTACTGACCCACCTGAAATAAAAAGGTCTATAAGTGGGTATCATGAACAAGTATAGGCCAAAAATTAGATAAAGTAGAAGACATGGACAAATTCTTAAACACTCAAACAACCTACATTGACTCAAGAAGAAACAGAATATCTCAAAAAAACAATGGCTAGTAAAGAGATTGAATCAGCAATCAAAAACTTTCCAACAAGGAAAAGCCCAGGACCAGATGGCTTCACAGAGGAATTCTACCAAATATTACAAGAATAATTAACTTCAATTCCACACAAACTTTTCAAAAAAATTGAATAGGAGGGAATACTCCCTAACTCATTCTACCAGGCCAACATCACCTTCATACCAAAGCCAGGTAAGGATATCACTAGAAAAAACTACAGACCAATATCTCTTATGAATATACATACAAAAACCCTCAACAAATTACTAGCAAAAGGAATTCAACAACAATTAAAAGAAGTATACACCATGACCAAGCAGGATTTATCCAGGGTAGGAAGGTTGGTTCAACATAAGAAAAACGATTAATATAATACACCACATTAAGAAAATGAAAGAAATGAAAAACAAAACAAAAAAACGCACGATCATCTCAATCAATGCAGAAAAGGCATTTGGCAAAATACAGCACACTTTCTTGAAAAAAACAAAAAACAAAAAACAAAACACAACACTTTGAACACTAAGAATGAAAGGAAACTTCCTGAACATGATAAAGGACATATATGAAAAGCTCACAGCTAATACCCTACTTAACCATGAAAGACTAAAAGCCTTCCCTCAAAGATCAGGAACAAGACAAAAATGTCCACTGTCACCACTGTAATTCAGCACTGTACTGGAAGCTCTTGGCAGAGCAGGGAGGCAAGAAAAAAATAAAAGACATCCATATTGGAAAGGAAGAAATAAAACTTTCCCTATTGCAGAAAATATGATCATATATATCAGAAAATCCTTTTAAAAATCCACAATGAAGCTCCTAAAGCCTATAACAAAATTCAGTAAAGTGGAGGGGTATAGGATCAATACCCCAAAATCAATGGCATTTCTATAGACAACCAATGAAAAATTGGAGAAAGAAATCAAGAAAAAAATTCCATTCACAAAAGCAACTAAAAGAATCAAATATCTGAGAATAAATCCAACCAAGTTTGTAAAGGACTTGTATATAGAAAACTCCAAAACATTGCTAAGAGAAATTTTAAAAGACTTAAATAAATGGAAGGATATCCCATGTTCATGAATTGGAAGACTAGATATTGTTATTATGTCAATACTACCCAAAGAGTCAATATAATCCCAATCAAAATTCCAACAACCTTCTTGCCAGAAATTGAAAAGCTAATCATCCAATTTAAATGGAAGGGTAAGAGGACCTGAATAGCTAAAGCCATCTTGAAAAAGAAGAATGAAGTTGGAGGACTCACATTTCTCACTGATGAGATAGAAACTAATAGAAGGTAATAACTGGTGCCAAGGCTCTTAGCATATAGGAAGGAGATTTGTTCCCAAATAGATGCCTAACAAGTAAAAAAGTGTCCAAAGCTCTGATACATACAGGCCTGGGGGTAAGGGAAGCCATAAATCTGTTGATGCTTTAGAAGTTAGCAAACTATGATCTATGGGCCAAATCTGATCCACAGCCAGTTTTCATATGCCCATGAGCTAAGAATGTTTTGTACATTTATAAACAGTTTAAAATTAAAAGAATAGTATTTTTTATGAGAATACTATGGGAAACTGAAATTTCTGTGTCCATAAATAAAATTTTGAATTTCATCATTAAAAATACCGTCGACACTTTTTTTCTCGTTATATAAGCAGCTACATAAGAGCTCTATTTTGCCTCTTGGCCTCGATTGCCTAAAATATTTACTATCTTGACCTTTACAGAAAAGGTTGCCAATACCTAGATTAGGCCAATGGTTCTCAGACTTCCCTGAAGGGCTTGTTAAAACACAGGTTGCTGGGTCCTACAGCCAGAATTTTTGATTTAGTAGATCTGAGGTAGGACCTGGGAAGAATTTGCATTTCTAATAGTTCCTAGGTAATTCTGTTGCTGCTGATTCAAAGACCATACTTTTAGAATCATTGACCTTGGCATGTTATACAAGGGAAAATGTAAAAGGTCACAGGTATTAAGAGTAGAGAGAACACTCTAGACAGAGGATGTACTGCGATGGTCTGGAAGTAAGGGACATGGCACAATTCTCTATAGTAAATTCAAAGGAAGAGATGATGAAGGTTCTTACCAAGGCAAAGGCACTATAGACAGAAACAGATTCAAGAGAAAATTGACAGCATCCACCGCATTTGAATGTGAAGGTAGTAAGATGTGAGGGAGCTCCAGCAGTCAAGGATGACACCCGAGTTTCTACCTTGGGAATGAACAGATTGTGAAGTGGACAGATGGAGAAGTGTAATACAAAAGGAGGAGCTGGTATAGGAGGAAAGTTGCAAAATTCAGTTTTTGATACGTTAAGTATGAAATAATTGGGATCGTTTTTTGGCAGAAGCTTAAAAGTGGGATCTAGGATAAAGCTATGGATTTGGAAGACACTGTCACAGTGAAGCCCTAGAAACAGGTGAGATCACCAGAAAACTAGTATAGGGGAGAAGAAGAAGCGACAGCTGAGAAGACAATCTTAGGAAAGACCAACATTAATGAAGGCTAAAATGGATAGGAAAGAGAAGAACAATCAGGAGAGTATGACAAGAGTTACAAGAAGGAGATAGAGAGAGACAGAGACAGAGACAGAGACAGAGATAGAGATAGAGATGATAGAGACAGAGACAGATATAGATTAGATATATAGACATAACTGAGATGTTTGTTACTTTATCATGGATGTAAATGGGAGAAAATATAGAGGAAAACAAGTGCAATAACTTCCATATAGGTTGTTACAAATCAAGAGAGAGAGAAGCATAGTAGTTAGAAGACAACATAATATATAAATAAACCAATGGAAGGACTATCTGCTTATCTATCGACAGATCTACATATCTATCTCCGGATATATAGCATTAAGGGTTTACAGTAAATAGTGATGGTTTGGAATGCCATTTCAGGGTCAGAGTTACTGAAGCTGCCAAGTTGAACTGAGTTCAAGGTGGGAGAATCTGATAAGTACAATCACAATCTCTGTGTGTCTGTCACAACCTTGGCATGTTATCATCAGGTAAAGTTGTGGATAGAGCAAAGAAGAAAATACTTCTTTTATAACTGGCAGTGTATATTGAGTAGTATAAGGGAAGAAGATTGTCCAAATCTCAAGAAATAAAGTGTGAAAGACTGAGGACTACTTCATCATCATGTTTCTTCTTGGGAAAAAAATATGGAAATAAATGACACTTTGTGATGGTTAATTTCCAGTGTTCACTTGGTGAGCTTATGGTGTCTAGTTGTTTGATCAAACAAGCAATGGCCTGATTATTACTGTGAGGGTATTTTTAGATAGATTTATATCTTTTGTAAGTTGATTGTATCTACAAGTTGAATTTTGGGGTGCTGGAAAGAAGAGAAGCTCAGAACCACATCTGAGGTCAAACTACTAACTAGAAGTCTTAGGAACAACATATATTCTGAAAAAACAAAATTGTAATTTGCAATGAGGGTCATTAAGGGAAAATAATTAGATTTTAAATATTTCCAAAGTGAAATATATTTAAGCATATTTCACTCCTATCATATTCCTTCTTCTATATAAATGCTACTTTCATGAAGGGGAAATGATCCAGGTCTTAAGTCCACACAGAGTCTAAGAAAACTGCATCAATTAAAAAATAACAAACAATATTACAAATAATTAGGAAGCAAATACAATGAGTATCCCCAGCAATTGCAAATATAAGGCACTGGTTACTATATCTTTGTATATGATATTTTACTTTGCAGTATAATAAGTATAGGTTATATTTTTAAAATATAAAATCTATAAATTTATTACTGATATCTGATTATATTATTGCATAACAGATGTTTTTCATATAACTATTGCTAATCAGATTGTTTAATGAGGGCTTATCATATGCCAGAAATTTTCTATGTACCGTTTCATTTACTCTTCAACATCTCTATTAAAGAAATACAATTACTGCCTTAAGCCAAACAAAGCTACAAGTAAATAAGAAAATATCACAATATTTCTTTACTCAATGTTACTGAAATATCTTTTACCTTTGTTGTACTTGACAGATACTTTGCTGGCCCTTATGTGGAAGGACATTTTTCCATTACACATCATTTTTCCAAAAGGCAATTTATATCATACCTCTTAATTAAGAAGGGAAACAAATGTATAAAGAAATTTGTATAAAGTAGTATTTTTCCCAGTATCCCATAGTTTTGAAAGATCAATACTATTTTCTGCAGTACTAGAGACAATCTGGAATTCTGGCAGCAATTACCTTGGATGGCATTTCAATACAAAGTGTCAAAAATCTTTAAGGTTGGAGAAACACATATGTAATTGGCATATAGCTGATTGGCATGTGGAAATTTTCTATTTTAAAAAAGTACAAACAATGGATGCATTTCAGGGAAAGAGTGTTTTAAAATTAATTAAAATTACTTCTAATATGGAGCTTATAAGTACACAGTAAAATAGCAAGTATATTTGGTTTTCTTTGTTTCAACACAGTTTGTTTCATTGGTTTCTTCATTCTATAATGAATATTGTTGGTCTTTGCAGGGTTTGAAAGACTGGAGCTACTGTTAAAATTATTACAAAGGAAGATTGAGAACAAGTATAAAATAACAAGAGTTTAAAGACATTTGCAGTTGAAAGTATAATGGCTTGCACTATAGTCCCAACAAATATTTTATTTTAATTAAAATCCAATAAGTTCAATATTTATAAATATTTTCCATGACACATTCTTTTTATTTTTTTTTATTTTTATTTTTTTTAAAGATTTATTTATTTTATTACATATCTCCTGTCCGTGGCAGCTTTTTGCCCTGCCCACGGCGGCTCCGGCCCGCCCATGGCGGCTTGCCATTCTCAAGGCGGTCTGCCCGCTAGGAGAGGTCCCCGGGAACCGAACCCAGGGCCTCCCATGTGGTTTCCCAGCGAGCTCTTTATCCACTGAGCTATCTAGCCGGGCCCGACACATTCTTTTTATAAACCACTGATTTTGCATTCAGACCACACTAACTCACTCTAGATCACAGCATATTTTTTGCCAGATAGATATAAGGAAACAAACTCACTATTCAGCCCTGTCCTTCCGGCATTAAAAAGTTCAGGAAAAATGCTGAAAAATCTTCAAAAATTATTTGGTTGTAAATAGCCTAATTCTACATGAAGCATATAGCTATTCTATCTTTCTTCACCATTAATTGCAAACAAATTCATCTTTCTCTCATGAAGTCTGAAGTTTGTTCTTATTATTGTTAGATGAGTTGCATTCAAACTCTAACAACAACAACAAAAAAGAGGAAGCCAACATTGAAATTCATCTCACAGTCCGGAATTTACTTAACGGCCAGCCTGTGCAGTGTGATAAACAGAATGATGATCCGGCAACATGTCTTTATCCATGGTTTGCTTTAATTAACGCCGGGTTGTTTGTTGAAAAGATGATTAATATGCCAATGAAAATTGCATAATTGAATACCACAACACTGGCACAATCAGAAAGACACATGCAGTTTTTTGATTAACATTTATTATTATTATTATTATTGTGCTTTTTAATGTACTCTTCTCACTATGAAATGATGCAGTTCTTTGACCAAGAGGTGAAAGGAAACAGGGCTGAGGGCAGGGGACTCCGTGAGCAAGAGGAAACTGCAATGCGGCTTAATCAGAATGAAGCAGTCCCTTGGTTAAAATGGTCCTCAGAATTTCAAAATGCAGGGAACCTCCAATTAAACAGACATTCCAGCTAAATATAAAAGAGTGCTAATTCTGGTTAACAACCAGAGTAAAAAATATATAAATTAAAAAAGCACAAGACATTTGCATAAAACCAAGAATAGCAATATTAAAATTTACACATATTTGATAGAATAGATGACCTTTTTAATGTTACCTTGTTTCAATATTAAAATTTTATATAAATATGAAAAATTTTGTATTTCTAAATCCTCATGTTTTACCTATATTTTACATACATGTTTCTAGTAAGTAATCTCAAGAAATATGTTTTGTATACGACATCTTATACTAGATCGGTAATATTTTGCTCATATGCAGTCTAGCAAATTCTATTTACTCTGCCATGTCCATGGGCCTGGCTCTGTACTCAGTACCTAGGATTTAACATAAAAAAGAAATCATTATTGCCTTCAAAGGGCTCAGTTTAGAAATATTAAAACACTACTACAAAAGTTGGACTCCACTTTCAGAATTGGCTTGGTATCACTTCTTTAAATTTGAGTGTTGTTAGCCAAGCACACGCATGGCACACTGTATGTGAACACAGTTCACCTCTGAAATTACACACAGCTATGGCTGTGCCCTGCGTAACCAACCACTGCACCAATAAAAGAAGAGGTTACTGTTCTGGACTACAGTTTTTCAGTGGCTCTCTCTTGCTGTTTATATAGAAATAACCCCTTATAGCATGTTTTCATTAACAAAATGGTAAGCTTTTGCAAGAAAATTAGTATATAAGTGATGCTATTTCAGTACAAGTAAAAATGAATTCAAAGTGAAGAATTTTTGCAGCATAGCTGTCAAAATAAATGGACATTTAATAACTGTTGAACTTGCTAACAAGTTACTTCCTCTATTATTCTCTCTTTTAAGAGCTACAGGAAAACCAAATGAGCTAAAGTGGCTTTTAGTCTCCTTTGTAAAAATCTTCAGATGCTTAGTTTATGCTGAAAACAGAAGGATAAGAATTTGAAAGAGCACTTTGAATTTCTAATGATTTTATGTGAGAGTAGGGAGACAACTCCTGGAGTATAAACTGTTCTTTCCATAATTAATAATAAAATTATATCATCTTATTGAGTACATTTAGTGAATTTTTTTTCTAAATAGAGAATATTAACCCCTGACCTTTTTATGAATTTTTATTTTAAATACCACCATGTGTGACACAGCTGGCACTGTGGCCCCAAGGCCCCACGATCAGGACCATATCCCACTGGCCTTTGTTTACTCTGCCATGGCCTCATTTACAGGCCTCTTAGAAATTTACCAATGCTAAATCTCTATGGGAAAATTACATCAAAACCAAATGTTTCAATTCACATAACTTGTGCATATTACAAGCAGTTCTTAAGGTACCACTAAAATGATATTAAAATACTAGAAAAGGAAGGAAATGAGATTGCTAATAGAGTATAAAATTTTTTAAAAGCAACCCATAAAGGACCAGGAAAAGTCAAGTCTCCCCGATGAAAGAGAATGGCTTCCAACACAGGAAGACACTTAGAATCCTGAGAGGCCTGGCTGGTTCACAGTTTAGAATCAATGCTCCTTCAATTCTTCACTTGGGCAAGTTACTTAACCTCCCTAAGCTTGTGCTTCCTCTTCTCAAAAATGGGAATAATGATCTTCCCAGTGTGGCAGAAACTGTTCATCTCTTCCATTAATTATGCCTAACCATGCATCCCTGACTTTCAACTGGGCACACGTTTGTCTGAAACAAAGGCAATGTGACCCAGCCTCCACTGCAGGTAAGTGTGGCCGTGTGAGATAGTTCTGGCTAACGGACGTAAGCAGAAAAGGTGTGTGCAATTTCAAGAATTTTCCATGGAGATCAAAGGAGAACCATTCTTCATCCCTTCCTCCTTCATGCTGGTTGGAATCAGAGGGGAGTGCTAGAGTGTAAGCAGCCACTCCGTTCCTGGAGATGGAAATACATATTTGAAGATAGTAGAGCAACAAAATGGTATGAAACTGGATGCCTCATAATTCTGGAGCTGTCATACAAGCCTTGGGTTGCTTACCTTTAAACGCCATATACATTAAATAAGATAACCTTTCTTACATAAAGCCAATGTTATTTGGGAATTTTAGTCACTTGCAAGTGAAAAAAAAAAAACTTAACGGGTAGATTTTACAGGGTTGTTGCAATAAATTGAGAAAACGCACATGGATCACTTGGCAAAGTGCCAGATACTGAGTAAGTCCTGAACAAATGTAATCAGTGGTGATGGTGGTGGTGTGTGTGCTGACGGTAATAACAGCTTGACACATTTCATTCATTTCCCACACTTTTTCTGAATTCCTACTAAGTGACAGACACTGTTCTAGAGCATGGATTAGTAAAATATGGCCCAGAATATGCTTGTGTTAATAACATTTAACACGATGATGGCATAGTTAATGTTTACCACACAGCCCTTCACAGAAACAAGTTGCTGATCCCTCTTCTAGAGAACATGGATCTTAAATTCTAGTAGGGAAAACAGACCATGAATGAATGAAAAAATAAATGTACAGTATTATACATTGCATACAATTTTTTTAAAAAGCCATTTAAAAGTTGAGCTAATCAGCAATGAAAATACAAACACACACACACAGCCACACACAAACTCAAGAGGAGACAGTACCTGACGGACCATCATGAAAACTTCAGCAGACGTGTGGGTATATCCCAGTTGTGAAGCTAGACAAAGCATACTCTCAAAAGTTAGTACAATTAAATATTAGCATAATATAACTAGACCCTTAATTTTGACCACAAACTTGATAAGACTCCTTCTGATAATATGTCTTCCCATGTAGTTTGCTCACAGAGAAAAAATATGATAGGAAGGCTAAGGTGAAACTCTGGTTCACTGGACAGGGCATATTTCTCATTACAAAAACAAACTACTATCTTATTTTACTTTTCAGTCTCTTATGAGCTTTGTCTTTAGGTGTCAGCATCCCTGAATCTGAAATTTCTCTACATTGCTATGTACTCACTCCATTCAGTCCAAAGTATTAATCCATATATGATGTATACTTCAATAATTTGTTTTTCCTATGTAGTTTGCAGTTGAGAGCAAGAACTAACATTGCTTTCTCTACTGTTTAAAATACAACAAAATGGCTAGAAGAAGAGTTTTCCAAGAGAAAAGATATTTCATCCCTCAAAATTCCTGGAAGAAATAGATTCTAGCTCTTTTGCTAGGTAGCCAAATCTACATACACACACACACACCCATAAAACAACTTCTTGTGATAACATATTACAAGTTGAGTTGAAAGACCATGGCATTTAAAATAAATATATTCAGAAATGTTGTGCATCGGTTCTCAAGCAGCAAAACTAAAACATTAGAACTAGACATTCAGTACTGTGCTTACTGAGTAGCACAGCCCATTCCATAAGGTTCAAGTGACTTCTTAGGAGATTATCGCCTTCTCAATTCCAGAAGTAGGATTATGAGTCAGGCAGAAAGAAAAATGACAATCAGAAAGATTCATTTCTGAAAAGCTTTTAAAAAAAGGTTTCTCTACTTTCTCATCCTGGTCAGATTTTCACGTGAATCATCTAAAGCTCAGGTGATGGATCTTTGTATTAGTGAAGTTGTTGCAGTATCTAAATCAGGCCTGCTTAGCCAAATAGATGGTCAGCATAAGTCAGAATTCACCAGTAATGCCTCACATTTTTAAGAAAAGAAGCTTAAATCACTTCCTCTCCTGGTTTCCCTTCCTGTCATTCTGACAGTCCCTTCTCATTCTCTTTGACTGGATCCTCTTAACCCTTATCCTCTCTTAAATATCAGAGATCTACGGATCCTTTTCTCCATATAGTCTACATTTTACTACTCAATATTCTTATTCTCAAAATTTATAACAAACTCCTGAGGCTTCTGCAACTTTAAAGACAAGTTTTTCTCTCCTCTTTTCAATCTCTGCTGCTACAAGAAGCCTCTTCACCTTTTGCCAGGTGTGGTCGTTTGAAGCTTTATGTCCCCTAGAAAAACATATTCTTAAATCTAATCCATTCCTGTGGTTGTGGACCCATTTTAAGTATGACCTTTTGATGGGGCTACTTCAGTGAATTTGTGTGTGGCTCAATCCAATCAGGATAGGTCTTAATCCTATTGCTGGAGTCCTTTATGAGCAGAATGAATTCAGACTGAGAGAGAGAAAGCCACAGGAAGATGTTACACCAATGGAACCAAGAAGAGAAGGAAGAGACCAGGAGACGCTGCCATCTGCCTTGCCATGTGACAGAGGAGCCAAGGATTGCCAGCAGCCAGCCCCAGAAAACTAATGAAGAAAGCATCTCCTTGATGATGCCTTGATTTGGATATTTTTCCAGCACCAAAACCCTGAGTGAATAAAGTCCCATTGTTTAAGCCAGACTATTGCACTGGTGCTTGCTTTAGCAGCCTAGGAAACTAAAGCACCAAAATATATTGCTTTGGTCTTTTAACTGACATTTTCCAGGCCTACACTCCATCACAGGTGGCTATAATGGTGATCTTTCTAAAACATACACCTGGCCTTTTTATTATCATTCTCAAAAAAAAAAAAAAAAAAGCAGTGACCTCTGGTCTGACGCTGCCACTGCTTGCAGATAGGCTGTCGATCTCTCTGTTCTGAGCCCTGGGAGTTGGAACTGAGATCACTTCATGCAGCAAGGTCCTTCTATGCACTACAGTTATGAATATATGAAGTTACTAGGTAAGTATTCAGAGCTTTAGGCAAGAAAAACACATTCCCTGAGAATTCATCAGGGTTTGATGCCAGGATTTATATTATTCCATCTCAGGGAACCCGAAATCCCTCTAATAAACTAATATCAAAAATAGTCCATGCTGGGTAATATTTCTAGAACAGGAAACAAAAGCAAATATAAAACCTATTTTGGAAAGATGCATTTCCAAACCAGACCCCCAGTTTATCCACAGATGAGGTCCCCTTAGGATAAAATCACAATGCAAATTTAGGAAATACATAAATAAATTAGACCAACAATAAAATCAGATTAGGCCCCCAAGATATGCTGGTGATATCTGTGATAACAGTCAATATTTACTGAGTAGTTACTATATGCCAGGTGCTGTTCTAAGAACATTTCACATATTCATGCATTATTATCCACAAAATTATCTTTTAAAAGATGAGGAAAATATTTAGAATTAATGGATATATAGAGAGGTATATTTTAGACAAATGGAAGGCAGAATGAAAAGTTAATATCTCTCATATGTGTTATAAAGGAAGAGAATAGAGAGATAAAGGAAAAGAAAATTTTGAAAATAAAATGATAAATTTTTTCCAGAATTGATGAATGGAATGAATTATCATACTTGAGAATGTAAATCAAGAAAAAAATTAAAGCCACACATAGTCAAATCTTTTAAAACCACAGAACTAAGTCAAAGAGCATATCTTAAGAAGTTACCAAAAAGAAAAGACAGATAACCTACAAAGGAATAACAATTTGACAGACTCTTCAATAATGAAAAAAGCCATTAAAAAAAGAAGTATCTTCAAATGTTTGTGAGAAATTAACAGTCAGCATAGACTTTATTTATTATTATTCAACAGTGAGAGCCAAATAAAGATTTATTTTTTCAGGCTAGAAAGGGCTGAGAATTTACTACTGAGAAAACATTGCTAAAGGAACTACTAATTTATTTCAGGAAGAAGAATTTAAAAGAATGGGAGCAATAGTGAGTAAAGAACCCAGGTATATAAAAAAGGTAAACACAAGAAAATATCTAATAATACTTAACACAATAATAAAATTCTAAAGTATTATAAAACAAGATCATATAAAATAAAAGGTATCTTCAGTGTTAAATGACTAAAGTTTTTGCATTGTAAGGAGAAGGATAGAGATGTTGATTATTGTTGGACTCTGTTATTGATCTGAACAACCATATTAAGATGCTTATCTCAATGGATCCTTTACCTAATATTTAGAGAATGCAAGTTATTTTATAGCATATACACAATATTGACAAATGTTCATCCACTCAGCCCCATAGAATTAACTTTGAAGCCAGATTCAAACTGGGATTTTTCTCATGATTCAAGCTAATGAATTACTGTTGTTTTATGTTTGAGCTAGTTTCTGTTGGATTTCTGCTTTTGTGACTGCACTCAAGATGGACACTGTAGTTTGGCCTAAACAGAATTGAACCCAGTAGAGAGACTGCTCTGTGGGTCTTACTTATCTAGGCACTAACTAGAAACTCATTTACCTTCCTTAGACTAGATTGATGCCATTGGCTGAGACTACTACTCTATCCATAGTATGAGCTCAATAAATATTTATTGATTAAAGGGGGAAATAAAAGCCTAATTGATATTAAGGGTAAAGTAAAAGGAAAGATTTAAAATTGCATACTACCGAATTTACTTTCTCTGAGGTAACACATGCACCTGTGATCTACAGTGATCCTGTTGACAATATCTGAGATTGTTTAGATATAGTTATATTAGCAGATGCAGAGTTGTATAATATAACTGCCATGTAAGTGGAAGATACATGAATGAATGCAGGCATAAAGAGACGAAATGATTCCGATAGGAAGAAAGAAATGGAAAAGTAGATAAGGTGCCAATTCTCCCTGGACAAGTATTGCTCTTTTCTTTCAAACTCCACGCAGTTCAGAGATCTGGGCATACATTACATGGTTGCCCAACTCCCCTGCAAACCATGAATCAGAATTTAAAATTTACATTAGTCAAATAAAGGTAAAAGCAGCTACCTAAGAGAAAGATCACTGTCAAGAAAACAATTACTACCATAATCACCCACTTTCAAAAAGATTATCTCAGTAATAACTGAGCTTACAGCTGTTGTTTCCTACCATACTATTTGATGCTCAATTAGGAGTTCAAGTGACTCACCAATGTTGCAGTGCCTTGATTTAAGCAATGTAATAAAAGCAGCTTTGAAACAGAATGAGACTAACATAATCATGATATCCAATATGCAGAACAATGGGCTGAATTTTACATAGCAGGACTGGCAAAGTTCTGTCTACCATTCTACAAAAAACAAAACAAAAACAAAGCAAACAGACAAAAAAACCCCACAAAGTATGCAGTCATGATTTTTGTAACACGATTCACTATATATCTTCAAGTCATAGAAAAACAATGTTGTAGATTCTTTCCAACAAATAAGCTTATAATGGCTTAAGTGTTAAACATTCTTTTATTTCCAAAAACAATAGAGTCAATGAACTGGGAAAAAGAAATGCAACAAGTTCTTCCAACAATTTAAGGATTTTGTCCTTGCTTATAATGGTTGATTCCTAACCACTGTGTTTCAAGAATGCTAGCATGAAATATTCTGCTGGTTGTATAGGCTTTGCCTAAACTTCATTTATCTTAAAACTAAGTAGAGACATTACCACATTATTGAAATGGTTTCGAATAAGGGACAGTTTTGGCCATTACCTTCACTGTGCAATGCACCAAATTGAGAGCCAGAAGGGAGTAACATTAAAAAAATTTTTTTTTAAATATCTGCCCTCAAAGATTTTATAGTCTAAAAAGCAAGGCCTACTGGGAAAAATGAAAATAACAGTTTTTTTGTCTTTTTTTTTTTAAATATATATTTTTAAATTTTCTGCTTTTTGTCTCCCCCCACTGCGGTGACACACCAAGTCAGCTTCACTGGTGAGCGGTGGCCTTGCCCACTCACAGGCGGCTTGCCCCACTTGCGGGCAGCTCCACTCTGTGCTCACAGGCGGCTCTGCTCTGCCCGTGGTGGCTTTGCCCTGCCTGTGGCAGCTTTTGCCTTCTCAAGGGGTCCGCCCGCCGGGAGAGGCCCCGGGGACCGAACCCAGGGCCTCCCATGTGATAAACTGGCACCCTATCCACTGGGCCATACAGCCAGCCCAAAATAACAGTTTTTTAAAGGTAGAAGCACCTATTCTACCCAGTACTGAAGGAGAGTAAAAAGTAAATAAGAGAAAATGGAACACCTTCCCACATCCTTTGTTAGTTTTCTGACAATGAAACTGCCTTCCATATATTAATCAGAACTTTAACTTCATTCTCAATATCTTAAATTTTGTCAACTTAATATTAACCTCAGATAAAACAAATCAGACATTTCACCATTATTATATTAGCTAAGAACATGATACCAAATTTAAGATTTTATGGTTTCTGACAACAACACTAAAATAAGAGATTTATATTTATGGTCAAAAAGGTTTCCATTGTTCTAGAATACATATTGCATGATTATGAAGATGGGCCAGAAAAGAGAAAAAGCACATGCATTATCTTTGATTCCTTCTGAGTAAAATACTCAGGGAATCAAAACTGAGGATGGGGCAAAGGGGCGTCCTCCTTGGAGGAGGAGATTTGAACAATGTGATCACGTGTTTGAAGAAGCTCACATCTTCTAAAGCAGTGCTTCCTACATCTGACAGTCATTAGAATCACCTTGACCTGCTAGAGAGGCAAGTAAATATAGGTTCCCAGGCCCCATTCCACAGCTACAGAATTACAAATTAAAG